>JABCKV010000007.1:0-49414 GCA_018282005.1 Asterophora parasitica | reverse complement strand
GCTCCAATTCTTACCACGTGTGACGCCGAAAACAGCCTCAATTGGAAAGTTCCAGAAAGCGACCGAAATGACGCAGCGCCGGCAGATCGGCACGCGCCAAATAAAATCACGTCCTTGCTCCCAACCACCGACCTTTAGTTCAACCATGCTACGACTGACTACTCTTCGCCCGCTCCTCCAATCTACGTCTGCCAGCCTTTCAACGCGTCCATTCACCCCACGATCCTTCAGCAATTTTCCCTCAAAGGCAACTACGCTACAGTTGCTCACTCAACGGTCACCCTGGTCTTTCGCCAGGTTCTCTCGGTCGTACATGACTGAGGGGCCTATAGCGCAGAAGGCTCCCGGGATCTCATGGCAACGGATGGCCATGACTGCTGTATGTGATTTTGCTGTAATCTGGAAGCAGTGACCGATACTCATTTTGACAGGCTGGTGTCGCTGGTACCGTGGTCATAATCGAGGGGATTTTCAACCGAGAAACTCGAGAATCCCTTTCACTGGGAGAGAAGTCTCTTTTGCACCAAAGCTTCCAGTACACCGGTGGCGGACTTGTTCTCACTGCACTTGCTGCTCGCTCAATGTTTAAGAACGGGCTCGCTTTCAGAATCATGGCTGCCAATCCTTGTACGTCGTCATTTTTTGATCGTTCCCCTTGTTATTCTCTGACCCTTGACTACCCAGGGGTTGTCCTTGGAGTCAGCTTGGTTGGCGGGATTGGTTCCATGATGGGGGTGTTTTACACTCCCCCAGACAAGACGCTGCAGAAACATTTGTTCTGGCTGGTACGTCGCTTACTTTTATGCTTATTGTCAGGTGTAGTGAGTGACATGTACCCTAGGCCTTCAACGGTTTCCAAGCAGCGACTCTGAGCCCTCTGTTCTTCCTTAACCCGGCCATCCTTTCTCGTGCTGCGCTGTATACGTGTGGAGTCGTTGGCGCGATTTCATACGTTGGTGCCACTGCGACGTGAGTCCCCATCGTCTGTGTGAGCATACTATGTTTCTTAAAATTTACAGGAATGACAAGTATTTGAACTGGGGAGGGCCTCTGCTTGCTGGTGTGACAGTCGTCGCTTTGAGCTCTCTTGCACCCATGGCTCTTCCCCTCGGAATGCGTGGCCTTGCCATCACTGAAGCCATCTCATTATACGGCGGTCTCGCGGTCTTTGGTGGATTTGTCCTTTACGAGTGCGTTGATTTTTTTCGTATCAACATTGTCACAACTGACCCATGACTGCAGTACGCAGAAGATCCTGAAGCATGCTCGCATGGCCGAGCAAGGGCTCATGAAGGCAGACCCCATGAACGAAGCCATCAGTTTGCAACTAGACATGATCAATATCTTGTGAGTTCTGTCCTAGCTAATCTTTACGCGTCGCACCTCTGACGAGACCGTGAGCAGTATTCGCCTCGTGCAGATTCTATCCATGAACCAGAAGAAGTGAAAACCTCGTGTCATTCATGCGAGAGCAGAGGCATCCTACCCCACTCCCCCATCACACATACATACCATATTGTATCAGCATTTCATGTAGCTAGTCGACATAATACTGTAATAACAGGGCATTGACAGTGATAAAAGGTCCCCCACTTACAGCGCATATTATATAGCTGCCACCTTCCCTAGCCCTTCCAAGATGTTCACAAATCCTCCTGGGTCCACAATATCTGTCCCGCCATACGACACCCGCTTCCCTGTGCGGTTCGCCCATTCCTCAAGGTTTCCGTACTCCACATACCCTGCCCCACCGACAACGAAGACCATGCCCTCCGCGAACGCCATGCGCTTTCCCTTGGTTGTGCCACTTCCGCCCGCAGCTCCAGGTAAACCTGCGTGCGTGTGCCGTGATGCTCGGGGGTCGAAGAACACAAAATCATCTGTTTCTTGCAACGATTGGTTTGAAGCGGCAGAAGAGTCCATCAAGGCCTCCGTGAGGCGCGTCACGGGAAGCAGCTTGTTCGTCGGTAGGAAGTTCTTCACGCCTGAGATGAGGTTCTCCAGCGCACCTTCCTTGAAGCGATCCGTAAACTGCACAACAGCATTCGCACACATGAGCTACATCATCAGAGTCATTCAGTAGGAACACACCTTATTGCCCAGGGCGCTGAAGCCCTTGAAAAGCTCGCCACCTTGCCCTGCAACAGAGCTAAGGTTTGGCGTCTGGTTCCCGCTCGCGGTGCTTGTCGACATGGTCATGCGCGAAATCTCGCGCGTACGACGGACGTAGTCGAACGACGAAATGTCCGCGCCGGCAGCCTTGAGCTCCTTCTCAAGCTCGTTGATGTCCTCACGAGTGATAGCGTTGTCAGGCGAGGAAAGATAGAAGACGAGGACCAGGCGGAGCTTGTCCAGCGCGGTGAGTGTGCCGTCCGGCCGTGGGGCGCGAAGGATCTCGAGGATAGAGGCAACCGTCTGTTTGTTGATGGCCTCCTCTGTGCTGAAGAGCTCATCCAGACCACGCTTTTTGATTTGCTCCAACAGCGCGCTCGCAATATTCATGTGAGTATCCAGCGTCGCCTTACGCGCGGTCAACTCCGGAAGCTGCGTTATTGCGGTCTTCAGGTGTGCCGCATTTGTCGATAGGTCCCTACGTTGTGTGAACCCCTATCGCTCGCAGTTTGTACAAAAACACTCACAGTTGAGAAATGTCGTTGACATTGCTCACGCCCGTGCTCCTTGTAATCTCCGCCGCGTCTTGCTTGTACTTGTTCAGCTCGGTATCAATCTCATCCGCTACTTGCGGGAAGGGGTTCGCCGCGTTGCGCGCCCAGAAGAAGTCCTTTGAATCAAGGTCGTATTGTTTCTTTCTGGGATCGTCCCCGGTAGCCACGACTACGCGGTTAAGCTTGATTTCAAGGCAGTCAGAGACGAGCGCTTGGTAAGTCCAGCCATGGGAGAGGACTGAGACGAGGTCGACATTGCGGTCAAGTATGAGGAGAACTGGCAATTCAGATGGTCAGCAATGGTGCATACTAGGAAACTATCAACGTACGCGGACGTTGGAGGTTTGAGAGGCCCGTCGCGTCCTGTGCGAAGAGGGTAGAAGAGGAGGCATAGTTCTGGCGTGACGCTGTAAGAATAGCATCGCGAATCTTGGTATCCAGCTTTTTCGCGATCATTTCAGCAGCATTTCCACGCGGGGCGCGGATGAAAGGGACGTGTCCTGTCCATACATCAACATCATATGAAGACATCCGAAAATAACAGGTTGGCTCTGCGCACCCATTGTTGCAACAGCGCTGAATAGCCCATTCGCCACTCGCTCTATCTCTTCTTCGATCTGCTGGTCGGTCGAGGCTGGTGAGTTGAGAATTGAGTATGTGGATTGCGGGATTGTTGAAACTTCAGGCTGCGGCGCGGAACTGGAAGCACTTGGCCGGGAGAGAGGGGGAGGGAGGAGGGAGAAGAGGGATGGTGAAGGTGCGATGAAGGAAAGATATTGATCGAGAACCTGACTCAGAGAAATATGTGTCAGGTGGAAGACCAAAGCACGGATGAATGTGGACAGACTTGTTGTATAAGGTCACCCGTACCATCCTGCGCTGCAGAAGCGGCTAGCTCTTCCAAGAGCGCGCGAGGTAAAGGCTCAACGAAGTTAAGATGGAACGACTCGTACAGAGACTTTTGGAGATCCCCTGCTATTCGTTGTATGTTGGCGAGTGTTGGCGAAACAAAGTAGACTGCTGGCACATCGGGAAGGGGTGGTCGTAGAGAATGGAGTTGCCTGTGAGAGAAAGTTCAACCCAAGAAGGACAAAATATTCAGATTCGAGACTTACACATGAAGGGTTACACCGACATCACGCAAGTCCTGGACGCGCAGTACGGTCGCAAGTACATCCTTCGTCTGCTGATCAAGGACTAGAATCTTCCAGACTGGAGGATCTGTAGGCAGAGACGTCTTGTTCGCAGAAGCATGCCTTCCAGAGTCAGGAGTCTGCTCTGGGGCGTCATTAAGATTCAGCAGGGCCAGAATTGCCTGTGTTTGGGCATGCTGAAGGGTTGGCACCGCTGGGGAAGCCTATATGCATCATTCAGTAATATACATTGGAGACATGTAACCCTTTACTGACCTGTTTGACTGCACTTGCCATGGTCGCAGTCAACAGTATAATGCCGCTTGCTGCAACGACGTTACACGTTTCTGAGGTGCGCACACGTGATGTTGACGCGTTGCCCCATTCGGGCGACGGAAGCGACGCGTCGGAGATGGCAGAGTCTAGACTCGAATCTACCATTTGACTGTTCAACTACATGAACCCGACCGTCGTTGCAATTCAGCTGCTTGCTACCGGCGCTGCAACAGAACATGATCATCAAGCGTCGCGATGTACCAGTGTCAGAGGTTAGCTTTTCTATTTAATGCCCCAGAGGCAAGTGACTGATCAATTCTACATCCTATCCCCCGCCCACGACGAGTCACTACAGTGAGTAACCTGTCCGTCCCCACATTTTCATGCGCTGAAGGTTTTATCCAGAATGGGGTGCATTCCGAGCAAACAAAAAGTCGGCCATGATGGTCTTACAACAGCAGGGCCAGTGACGAAGAAAGATATGCTGTCATTGGGTGCCAAAGATCTGCAGGCATCGCAGCTGCTGTCACCCCCGCTGTCGTCCACTGCCCCACCATGGGTGAGCGGCCACCAGCGACTAGTGATCGAGAGGCAAACGAACGGAGATGTGAAGCTTGGAGGTGCCGGTGGCGGTCCATCATCATGAGAAACTGCGTCACGGACTCTTGCACGCATCGCAGGACTTTCGGCGGAGCATACATTGCAGCATATCTTCCTTGGCATATCAGTCGCCTCTTGTACCGTCTTGATCATACGTGCATTTTTGACATCTTCACTTGCGTCCTTGTAATCAAAAAGGGAATTGCAAGTTTCCAGGGAGACGCGCCACCGAAAGACAAGCCAGAGAAATTACGTCGACGATGAGAAGGTGCCACACAGCAACGCCTGCTGCTTGCAAGTTGCAAGCATTTTGTTGACTCTCCGAACGATCATCTGGCAGACACTGTACCACCCCCGGCTTGATCCCGTAGGCCTCGTGTCTGCACGTCGATCAAGGCTTCCTTGCAATCACCGACCGGATTAGGCAGGAACTTTTTGGTTCAAACTTCACGAATTGCTGTCGCCCACAGTTCTCTATTGTCTTTATACCCCGCCCATCGTGGCATTTGACGACCACCGACGACTGCTATGTCTGCTTCACGACTAGATTCAACGCCTATACGACCGCGACGACCACACGAAGGCTGGTGGGCCACAGCGACATCTGGTCCATCCAGCTCCAACGCACAACCCAACTCTGTATCACTTCCAACACCCACCCCTTCACCATCCAATATCAATCCTCAGTCCCCAGAACAACCTGGAAGCGCCTCAACTTTCGACGGGTCGTCAGATTCCGGCGCAGCACCAGTATTCACCAGCATTATACCAGTTACCACTGTCATGGAGCCCACAACAACATTCACGTCGTTCTCAGAAACGATCTTGACTCTTGCCTCTAGTTCGGATTCGATCACTAGTCCGGGGCCTGCGTCGAGCATAAGTTCGCTACCAACGTCGTCCACCACCTCCACTTCCGCCATCTTCAGCACAGAGTCTGCAACACTCGAGCTGAATTCAGAGCCAGTTTGCATTGGTCACGGCTTGGACTCTTCCTCGGAAGGGCTCATCGCATCACTCGTTCTGCCGAGCGCGATTGGTCTCCTCCTCTGGGTGTGTACAGCGTAGCGTGGCACGCCTTGACGTTAGAAGACTGATGCTTCCCGAAAATTGCAGTTCCTCTTCGCGATCGTTCGACCACGTTTCCGGCAGATTTACGGGCTACGGGAATGGTTCGTCCAACACGAGTGAGTGCCCTCGTCCAATGATTCCATTTCCACTCACCTATTTCGACGCATCTAGCCTCCGCCCAAAACCCCTTGGATCCGGGTTCTTTGCATTCCTCTTCCCACACGTCCCTCTTGTACCATCCTTGCCCTCCGATATCTCCAACGCCGGCCGTTCAGCTGCCAAAGATGCAGAACTCTTCCCATCCGACGAGCAGCTTAGCCAACGCGCCCTCTGGGTGAGCTTGATGATCGTCCTCGGTTGGACTATTCTGGGACTTATAGGCGCGCTACCCCTCTACCTCGTCTCCACTCCCTGCCTAGCAGAAAATGGAACATCTGCGAGATTCGGCGGCGCGTATTCAACGCTCCTGGACCTCAGCCTCATGCGCCTGCTCCGACTCCTCGACAACGGGAACGTGTCGACGGTGAACCTCGTCGCCAGAATACAGACTCGTGCCGAGCCGAGCGAAGACCCGCAAAACGTACACGTGCGTGTGATCGTGCTGACCGCGCTGACAATTCTACTCGGTGTACTCCCTCCGTTGTGGAAGATAGTCAAAGAGCTCAACGCGCTTGTCGCATATCGGCGAGCCTTCACGGAGGTACGATGTGAGGGAAAGGAGCTAGGCTGGTTGAGTGCAACCCAGGCACCAGGGTTCGTGGGGTGGGGTGAGCAGCGGCTGAAGGACTTCATTTTGAAGACGGGGTTGAGCTATTCAATGGAGCCACGAGATGGGCGGGCGAGAGCGAGGAATGGGGAGCCTAGTACGAGGACTCGAGATCGGGAAGAGCGGCAGCCGCTAAACAACTCGGAGGAGGCCAACCTAGATGTGGACGTTCAGAGCCTGTTTTCCATTGGGTGAGTGAGCTTCAAGCACGTTACATGCAAAGTTGAATGAAGAATGCTGATTGTTTCTGTTATGAGTGATACCCAGGCCCTGGCTCTCTTGATCGAGGAGCGGGACGAAATCCTTGAAAACTTGGAAATAGCTGAGACGCGATACATCAGCTCGTTCAGAGTGACGACCCCGGACGCCTCCATCGCAGACTACGAAAATTCTGGGCCTGTCGACTCGGACCGCCCATACATCAGCCGACCCCTTCCACTCGGCCAGAATGGAACCCGAGTGCGTATTTTTTCTACATCTCTTATGTCGAACGCTAGCTCATGAGCGAATCAGAGGGCTCAACGAGGTCGTCGCCGGCACGTCAATCCAGCATTCGCAGCATCCTCCCTCGCCCCGACTTCCTTCGTCGCACCCTCACAATATTACAAGCTTCACTCTGTTCAAGGCGTCAGCGGCGGCCGTTTCGCTGATTCCGGAACAATCGACCGACTGCCCAGCCTAGCAGAGAGCATCAACTCGCGCGTGATTGGTAGCCGCTTCATCGAGGTGAACCGCAACTCTGTCGCCTATGGCCGCCTCCCGCTCGGGAGTCATGTCATTGTCGAGAGGTCAGGTCAACTAGGCCCTGGCGGCAGCTCCGCGCCCCAAGATGACAGCTTCAGGTTCTCTGCGATTCCCGACCCTCGGCGCTTCGGCCCGAACTATGGGATCGACGACTCCATCGTGGAAGAGGAAGTGGATGAGCATGGTCTGCGGCACGGGCAATCCGGTTACGACGAGAATTACCTCCAGGATGACTCAGAGTGGGTGGACCTCACCAAGGAATTGCCGCGCGGTGCGGAGAGCGAACCCAACGGGCCGCTCCCTGGCCCGTCGACATTTAGGCGGCGTCCTAAGAAGGAGCCTGTGGCGTCTGTGAGACGAGAGACGTTCCCGTTGCGTGGAGACGGGCCTGAGCATGTACAGCCCCCGCACCTGCGCCTTCAACCGTCGCAGCCGTTCGTGCGGCCGATGGAAGGGCTCAACTTTGACGACCTTGGACATGTGTATGCGGACATTACAACGTGGCGCTCGCGGCTTAAGGTCACTAATGCAGAGATTGCGGAGGCACAGAGGGAGAGCTATAACGATATTGCGGATGGCGCGAGGATCAAAGGGTGGCTCATGATCGGACGGGGGCTGAGGTACATGCCGGGGGTCCAGTTAATTGAGGGGCGAGCGAAGGAGGATATCAGGTGGGATGTACTGCAGAATGAGAGAAGTCCCATGGACGCGGCGGTCTTTTGGGCTATCGTCTTTGTCGTGATCGTTTTGCTCGCTGCCGGTCGTGAGTGTCGTCCCTCGTATATGCCATGTCCACCATTTGATATTTTCTTCAGTTACCGCTGCCTCGGGGCTGGCGCTGGCTACTGCACCTAATATGGCACATTACCTCCCTTTCCTGAAGCCTCTCCTTACTACCCATCGCCTACTAGCTGGCATTGCCACTGTCCTTGCTCCGGCCGTTGCAGCGACGTTATTCATATCTATTGCCCTCTGTCTTGTTCACTGTAGGAGATCTATATTTTTTCTTTTTCCTCATTGCTCACTCGTTGACTAGGGGTCGCAAATGTTCATGGCTCTATCTCCATTTCCGGGGGCCACCTCTTTGTTTTCAAAGTCACATTCTTTATTCTGACGACCGTCGCCTCTCTCTGGCTTGTCGCTGTCGGTGCGCTTTTGTTTGCCCTGCGAGCATTCGACGAAAACTCTGGGGTACCACAATCCGTCGCCAGTGGCTCCATATATATGAGCATTTTGGCCCTCTCGATTACACTCACTGTCGCTATTACCTTCCCCGCTCTTTTGGTTCTGCAACCATTCCGCCTCTGGCGTGTCTTGCGGGATGAGCGACAGGCTGTTACCCCTAGACAACGCTTCCGAGGTTAGTGGATGCTTGTTTGATGTCTGTGCGCATTCTAACGATGAATAAATCAAATAGCTGTATACCCCCAAACCTATGATCCTTCCTCCGCAACCAGTGCTTG
The DNA here is from genome assembly GCA_018282005.1 of Asterophora parasitica. NCBI lineage: Eukaryota > Fungi > Basidiomycota > Agaricomycetes > Agaricales > Lyophyllaceae > Asterophora > Asterophora parasitica. The sequence continues at coordinate 40,695 of JABCKV010000007.1, read as the reverse complement.
CATCTTGGCGGTTGTTTTTGCATCTATATTTTCTTTAATCTTCCCCCTCATTGGACCTGCTGTGGTACTTTTGGTTCTCTTGACACTAATTGGCAAGTAGTTTGCTTTGTATCATTTGGATACGTGCTGATGTTGCGGAACAGCTCATCGATACCTTATCGGCTATGTTTATGGACGGACTCATTCACAAACAGGAGGACTGTTATACCTTTGGCTACTCAAGCGCCTCGGTACCCTTCTTTCATTTCAACCGATCCTTCTAGGCCTCATCTTCCTGAGCCGAAAGTTCTGGATAGAAGGCGGTATTCTTGTCGGCGCCGGTGTCTTGGTCATCATCTTCGTGGAAGCGTACACAGCCTGGACGGCGAGGCTCCCTGGACGACGATCGCTGAGCCCGATCACCCAGGACTCTTTGAACACCTTCGAGGTCACTGCCTGGAACACCGATCGGCGGAACGTTGACGATGAAGGTACAAGTCGTGGTAGCAGCACTGGACGGTATCCACGGTTGCGTGGCTCCATGGCTTCTGTGCTTGAAATGATGAGCCTGACACTCGCCGTCATGCCCTCACCCACAAACTATCGCGGCCCTGTGCCCTTGCGTGAGTTGTCTTGTATCTCCACGTGCAATCTAGATTTCTTACAGCATCGTTCCTGGCAGAAACGGAAACCTTAGACGACTTGACGGCGACAGAACGGGCAGCGCGAACGCACCCTGATGCGCCACCACATCTCCCTCCTCTGCCGTTTACGGACCACGCCGAAGATATGGCCGGGATCCTGTACGCTCCGGAACTCATTGCACCGCCGCCCATCATTTGGCTGCCTAATGATTCAGCCGGTGTTGCGCGTTCTGAGGCGGTTGACTTGCAGAAATACCACGACTTGGCCGTTACCCTTGATGTAAGGGCATTGGAGGACGTGCTGCCGCGACGCTCGTCGTCGTCGAGACGTCGGGGGACTCATTAGAGCTGTTCCTCTTGCTATACCTTTCCACTTCCTAGATTCATTTTTTCCTGTGGGGCTTTCGTGGAATGTAATTTGAATTGTAGTTTAGACCGCAATGACGCGATGTCATCAAGGCACGCTGACGTCATTGGGGATCCAATTTCTGCTTGATGACCTTGAATTTTGGACCTTTGAAATGAAGGACTTGCGCACACTGCCAGTAGGCGACTTGTTTCCCAGATGGTTCCCGTCATAAAGAGGCGCAATCAAAGTCATTTCAACGAAAAAGTATCAAGGATGAGACCCGCGGGAACACTTCCACCTGGGCATCCGCATTGTTCTTAGACGGCAGCGTCACCGTTGTGATCCGGCACAGTACAATCTCAGTGATTCTCAGGGCATAGAAGCCAAAACCCGGGTTGTGCTCCCACGAGACTCATAGTCAAGTCTTCCCTTTTACTCACTCCTTCGCCCTCAGATGCCTTCAGCAAGCTCGTCGCAAGCCCGAGACGACCCTTTCGTCGCATATTCCCGCGCAATCTACAGCTACACATTTGCCCTCTGGCAGGAATCTAAAAGGACAGCTGAGGAGAGCACCCATCCTGTCCCTGCTGGGAAGGGTGGTCAAGGGACATGGAAGGAATTCGCCCCACCAACCAAGGCAACGGCTTGAGCAGGGCATCGGGGCATGCTGTATCATACCGCACTCAACTGGTCTGTAATCGCCATCCGTCGGCTCATTCCCCGCGTATTGAGACTTTTTATATCAGTGTCATGAAGCATACCGATTCTTGTCCTCTGTTATCCATCCTATCGTCAATCCTATGAGCGGACAAAACCACTCCATTAATTTCCTATGAATGGAGGCATTGATGGTTCCTTTGACGTGGCCGTATGGACGTATTGCTGCGACCGTGTATTTTGCGCCACATGAGGTGATGGAACAATTATTATTACACTGACACTGACATCCACGCGAAAATGGTTAGCGCAAAAAAAGTTTGGACAAACTAACGTTCGTAGTCAAGGAAATATGGCAAATGAAGGTTGTGTGTAGCTAGCAATCATAACCGCGGATTTTATAATATCCCTGCTCAGCGGCGCAATCCGTCCTGTACCCACACGTTCTCTCGACAAGTGCTAGCTCATCGCACTGCGGCACCAGCTCCCCACGCGACCTGGAATTTGTGACAACGGGATAAGCGCCTGCACACCTGTGTCGAACAGCCAATGCAAAGTCGATGATGCGAACACTATTCCCCATCCGCACGAAGTGTTGGTTGGAACGACCCAGGTCTCCGTGTTTGAGCCCAACTTCGTGGAGCTTGCAGATCGCCAGTACTTTGGCTCGACTGCGTGAGTGTTTAATATACCGCCATTCTTGAGGATCAATGGGAAACTGTGCTTACTTGTGTTCTACTATCTCTTCTTCGGTCACGGGCTTGAACCCAGTGCAATATTCCAGCAGCAGACAGCCAATGTCGTCGCCGTTGTGCTTGCCTTTGAAGCAGCCAAAAAAGCGTGGTACGACTATTCCCTGGAGTTGGGAAAGCTCCGCCCTGTAGCACTCGGCTTCCCTAGCGAGGGCGTGCATTTCATGGGGGCCTCGCGCCATTTTCGCGACAACGACCATCGTAGGTTGAGCACCTCTCGGTCCTAGATGGGCAGTATGGACATTGTTTTTGAGACATTTCAGAACTCTAGCCTCCATATGTGAGGCCCCCGCTGTCCAAGACCACATGTCATGGTAGCGATTATTCCAGAGTAGCCGAAGAGTAGCCATGAAATGAGGATGGGTGTCGCTGATGACGGGGGTGAAGACAGCCGAGTTTGTGTGTGATAGAGGAAAGTATCTGGTTCATATAGGAAAGAACAATGGAGAGTATGCAGTTACTGTGAAAGGGAAGTATCTGCGAGATGGCCCCCAGCCACAGTAGAGGGAAAGGCGCCATCGGGTCATCTACAATGGGAGTCATCGAGGTGCCACTGGCCCACGAAGCCTGGCCAAAGATACCCTTGAATTATCGTCGAATTTGGCCACTGGTGCTTCCCGATGCGTAGTTCGAGGTGGCCTCCGCAGTGAGTCCAGTAACATTCGATACAGTGAACTGTCGGTTGGCCATCACTGTCAGTGTCAGTGGAAATTCAAGCACTAACAGAGCGCGCGTGTGGCTGTGCCCGTCAGCTGATTAAGGTGCTATTGACGTTTCCTGACGCGCCTGCCAATTCCCGTCCTCCTGAAACCTCCTCTAATGAGCGCTGAGCCTTCGAGAAAACATTGCTGCGTGATTCATCGGAGATATATCATCGGGGGCCGCAAGCAATTCATGATGTGAATTTACAATTACAGCATCGCTTACAGCTTTGGGTTTTCTACTACTGGGGTATCACCAACTCTCCCTTTCCCAGCACAGCTACCTCTCCCGACAACTTCAGGGTATTTTTATGGGAGTCCCACACCAGCTTCAAGTCCCCTCCTCTACGGCTGACCTGCTTTGCTCGTATCTCTTGGCCACTGGCGATTCCAAACTGCTTGTACCAGTATGGGGTTGTCAGGCAATGAGCGGAGCCACAGACATGGTCTTCGTCGCCTGGAACGTATCCTGGAGCGAACATGCGAGAGACGAAGCGTTCGTTGCCGGAGAATTCGGTCGTGAAGACATGGGTATGAAATCCAGACTCTCGCTGTCAGATCCTCTTTTAGCGCTGTTCTCCTTGTCCTCGAGAAATCTGGATACGCACGAGGGGGGCGGCATTGATGACGAGTTCTTTAAGATTCACTTTCTTTTCATCTAGCACAACCATCACATCTGCAGTGGTCCGGTGAGTACATATTTACGCGTATGGATCATATTATGCGTCCACTTACATGCTTCAAAGCCCTTCCCACCCGTTGCAATATGTTTGATCACGGCTCCCTCAGCAGCGCGGAGAACCAATGCTGAAAGCCTCGCATACTCCTCCGGGGAGGCGTCAACGACGTTGGTAGAAGGAAGCTCGATTTCAATGAATCCTCCCTGACGCCTTCGGGCAGTCATGATGCCCCGCGTCAGGGTATGAAATTTGAGGATTTCGACGTCCTTCGTCACATTATCCCGGCTAAAGACGGCTTTGGCGGCAGCGATCGTGCCATGACCGCAGAGTGGTAGTTCCTGTCTGCTCGATGTGAACCAGCGCACACTGAATGCGACAGTCTTCGCTTCCCTAGAGGGAAGAGGCGACGCAGATAGGAAGGCGGTGACAGGTTGATTTAGATTCTGCGCAACATCCATGAAAGTATCCTTGGAAAGGCTCATGTCTGTGAAAACGACGGCAGCGGGATTGCCTCCGTCGATCGCATTGGAGAAAGCGGTCAGTAGCAAAAATTGGGCAGACATGGGTGTCAGTGGTCAAAGTCTTGTGTCGACTGACTCATCCAGAGGTTTTTGGAAGGGACCTGGTCCGGCATGATTTTGACTGATCCGTACATTGCTGGATGATGATCCCAAATTGCCGTACTCAAACGGATCTAGTAAACTCTCTTCAAATTGATAGAAGCCATTCAGCCTATGTATTGCATGGACTACGCCCAACGGTCAATAAGGAATGACTGAAAAATCGACAGAATCCAGACATCCACCGATGGACGCCAGCTGAAGTTCTATGCGATGGTCTTGGATGTTTCCAACGCCGCACGACCTCGGACGTTCTTCAGCTGCTAATAATCTGACCGTTGGGACAGTAGCCGCCCATCGATACTGCAAAAACTGCAAAGCGGGATAAATCGGTCTGTCGAATACATATATAAGCGCACATTGTACGTGGTGGGGTCAAGAACGAGATGCGATGATGACACACTCTTGACGGAGATTCACTCCTTGATATCACTCCATCCGGCGTCGAAAAGACGAATGCCATGCCGGCCGAGACGCTTTCTCCATTCCCTCATCTCTCCTTGAACACCAGCACCTTGGGCAATTGTGTTCATCCCTTTTCGAATCCAGTGGACGTCTCGCGTACGCAGGACGCAGAGTTGAGGAAGCTGAGGGAGAATTTTTTCGAAGACGCGCCAAAAATCGGCATTTGGTCTTGGGATGGAGAGAATTTGTAAGGAATGACGACCGGAGAATTTGAGAGGTGGAAGGGGGTTCTCGATTGAGAGATGCCGTAGATTGGGACACGTCTCAAGAAGCGTGGATGGAGAAGGATGCAGCCTGGTCGGCCATGCCTTCGGGGAGAACAGGAGGAGCGACCGGAGTTTTTCGCCATGGGTGGAAATAAACTGCGATACGAGCGACGATGGATATGGGATATCGTCGTAAGGGGTGAGCGTTATCTTGCGAAGGGAAGGAAGAGGGGAGAACAACAACGCCATCATTACTGGTGAGCTATGCATGGACAGAAGGGTTATGTTGTGTAGGTTTGGAAGATCCAAGGGCCGGAACCCGGACGGAGGGAGTTCATCGGAGTCTTGGAAGGAGAACTCCAACTCAGCTGGGTCAGGGCCTTGCCCTATTACATCCAGTTCTTCCAGGCTGACACACTGCTTCAGGAGTCGAACAAGTGGGTCGTAATCCCATGATGCCATGCGTCCAGGAATGTAGCTGATCCCTTCCAGAGAACGCAGATTGACAGCGCCATCCCGATCACCCAAGGCTGCCATTGCGCGACGACTCAATACAAATGACGGATTCAACGAAAGATGTGCAAGGAATGGCAGCAATGGGAACAGTTTGGTCAGGATCGAGTCAAATTGCAGAGCCTGCGCCTGACCTGTAAAGGCCGATTTGGACAGATCCAGAGCCTGCACCCATCGTCCAGGCGTCGAATATGGTATCCTCCGTATCGAGTCCCATTTCTGTTCGGCATGGTGAAGTCGTTGCTGAAATTTTTCTAACGAGACGATGGAAGGAAGTGTAACACAGGCGTAAACCAAAGGCAACGCAACCTCCTGCATGTACGTCGAACGTGTCAATATGGGGTACGTATATGCGACCACGATTACATACTGTAAAGCCTTTGCAGATCCTCAGCAATGTACCTGCTCCAGCTGTTCCTTCAGAAAGCAGGACATATGCGACAATTTCAGACCAGATCTCTGACGGCAGAGGCTTGAGAGGCGTCGGCGATGGAAGAAGGGGTAACAGAAGTAGTTTCCCAGAAAATTGAGCGTATGGTCGTGGAGAAAGCAGGATATGTGAGGCGCTCATGGGGGCAGCTGATTGACTCGAGTTGAGGATATTTCAGTTTGGTTTTTATGATCACCCACCAGTGACAGTGATCTACGTAATTCACCTGCATGCGATCGTCGCGTGTTGTTCACAGGCGGGAGGATGCTTGAAAGCTTGACAACTCAACAAGCATATGTCAGGCGCTCCGCGAGAGATAAGTGTGATACGCCGGAACTACATCATAGCCAAAAAGAAAATATAGGACATCTACTTGGTAGCCGGGGCAAGGATATCGCCAATTTCCTCCATAAATTTGTCGTAATCATCCTTCTTCTTCTCCACTTGCCTCACTTTCGCACTCGGAGGATACGCTAAGGGAGGTGCAGGCCCAAACTGCTCCTTGAGTGCTGTTAGGAGATCTGGGCGAACTGGACCGGCAGGCTCTTGATTGTCATCTTCTTCCATACCCGGTGCAGCGTTCACTCGCGATGACGACGCTGACGCACCGAGTTTCTTGCGCTTTATTGTTGTTGGAACGAATGACGTCGCCTCCTTCTTGAAATCGCGCAGTTCAGGCGCGGCAAAGACCGTGGCTGCCGCAAGTTCGGTAGCGAAACGTGTGCTGGCGGGATTACTGGGCAACGACAGTGGCCGCGTGGGCAGAGCAGTGGCGGCAGCTATCTGAGTTGGATTCAGGGGAAGCGAAGGGTGTGCTTGGGTGGCTCGGCCACCTACGTGATGGGCCTGGAAGGTCTGATGAGGAGTGGATGATAGAGGATCCTGCATGGAAGAAGCGGATTGGTTTCTCCGAGGGAAAAATCCAGGGGGTGGAGGCGGCATTGGCGAGAAGTGTGGTTGTTGGTGGATACCACGAGGGAACCCAGGAGGAGGTGGAGGTGGAGGAAAGCTACCGTGTGGGAACCCGGCAGGCGGAGGCGGGATCCCAACGCCTGAGAATCCTGGCGGAAGGGTTTGAGGAAACGGCGGTAGAATTTGCCCGCTTGGATAGCTAGGAGGAGGCCCTGGAGGAGGCGGAGGTGGAAAGTTGGGACCACCTCCCAGTCCAGGAGCAGAAAATGCAGGAGGCGGAGGCCCTGGGGGTAATGGTGGCAAAAGTGGCGCCAGGGCGGACGCTTTGGAAGACGATGAAAAGACACGTTTGAATGATACTCGAAATAGTGGCGTACCTTCATCCAATTGACCGGGAGGTAAGTCGTCTGGCATTGGGATGTCATCAACATCATACTCATCGTCGTCCCGTCCAGGAGGGGGTGGTCCTGCTGGCATTGCAATGTCGTCATCATCTGTTAACTAAAATGTTGAGAAATTGTCCAAAAAGGTATATTTTCAGGTGTCCGACCATCTGATTCGTCGTCACTCCAAACTTCTCCTGGCAAAGGGGCTGAAATGAAAGTTAGAACGGACGCGCGCACAATGACTCGTCGACGCACCTCGCTCCAGGTATGGCATTCCAGGCGGCGGGACACCAAAGGGATTCATAACTGCATCATAGTAGACACTTCGCTCTGGGTGTATCGGTAGTCCCTTTTTGTCGAATATCTTCCGCTTCGAGAGCACGATCTCCTCTGCCGGGGCGTCACCTTCTTTCCTGCGCGGTCGATATACCAGTCGTCGTTGTTCAGGGTGTTCCTCCACGTATTCTGCCTTCTTCCGATTTATCTTCTCCAACTCGGCCTTGAGATCAGCTAATTTCGACTCGTCGATGGGGTCTTTAGCAGCTTTGGCCGCTTCGAGCCGCTCGATTTCATCCTCAAGGTCTGCAACCAGTCAGTATAATTTGTGAGGAGTGCAAGGTGCAAACTCACCCCAGGTATCCTTCTTCACTAACGCGAAGTCGCGAGCCTTCGACCTATCGGCTTTATTCTACTGCAGATACCCAATGTTATTCCGGTCAACTTTCGAACGCAAGACGCGTGACTACATGCCTTTTTGAGCTCCTTCTTGCGCTGAGCCTTACCTAGGGGTATATTAGGTCCTATCCAATGCACGTTGGAGATGTTACTTACGGAAAGAGTCTGCTGGGTTGAGATTCTTTTTGGCCATGGTCGTCGTGGAAAGAGCACCGGGCCCGCGCACGTGTCTCGGGCTGATTGAGTCACGGACACAAGGACATATTAGCAGCTCTTGATTCTACCAGGACGTCTGCCTGGCAGACGCTCCTGATAGCCCCTGCCTGGTTCTCTTATTCATCTCACACACTCTACACTCATCCAGTGCTCGATGACAAGCACTCCTCTCCAGCCAGCAACACCCAAGCGTGTTCAGAAGATGGCTTCCAGTCAGAACGTGAACCATCTGCTCAACTTCACCCTTCCTCCGAGGCACGCTCGGCCACCGGTCAATCTACCCAGGAGAAGTCGAAAGACGGGCACGCAGCAGGGTGTGTGGAACAAGGAGCGTACGTACCTGATATCTCAGAACCGACGTGCGGCTCTTCACCGAGTTATCTCCCACAGGCTTCGTCAATGCACAATACCGTTTTGTTATGAACCCGACAGGCGATTATACTGTGCATTTTGCCGATCCAGACATGTGCGGATATTCTACTTTCTTCTACAGAGTTTTCTCTGTATTTACGTCTTGCAGCTTCTTCCACTGGCAGGACATTCTTCAAATTATCGTACCCCGTTCCTCGGCGTTGGCGTCTGCTTCCGCCAGTGCGCAACTTGACCAAGGGGAAGGATCCGTAACCTGTCCCATATGTCTCTCGCCCCCAACCGCACCTCGCATGACGAAATGCGGGCATGTCAGTCACATTCCAATCTCTCCATAAACTCTGATTGACAATCGCGGCCCACAGGTATTTTGTTTTCCTTGTATCCTCCAATATCTCAGTACGTCCGACAGCAAGTGGGCCAGGTGCCCCATTTGCTTTGACTCTTTTAATGAGAAGCAACTCAAGAGTGTCAAGTGGTACGACGGGCCCCGCAATACCCAGGAGGATTCTGGACCAGCTGAGGCATCATCGTCATCGTCATCTTTCGGGGACATCTTTGATACTGCACCTCGCGCAGGATCTATGATGCGCATGCGCCTGGTGCAGCGTCCCTCTATCACTACCCTCGCGTTACCTCGATCTCACTCTTGGCCATCTGATCTCCTTCCTCCACACCAAGCGCCTTTCCACTTCCTTCACGATGTTTTCACTTTCTCTAAATTCATGCTGGCGACGCCGGCATACCTCGTATCCGATCTCTCCAAGGAGCTTGATGTACTAGCTACTGAGCGCCGAATTCTGGCAGGGATGAACGACAGCCTTGGTATGTTCTTTGTGGACGATGCCGATCAGAAGGTCCGCCATCAGATCGCGAAAGCGGCTGCACTGGACTCTCCGCTGCTCAAGGAGCAAATTGACAAAGCGCTCAGAGATCAACTCGAGATCGAGGAGCGGGTTGCATTTCATGATCGCCACCGTAAGGAAGAAGCCGCACGTGTAGACTCTACTGATGTACCGGAAGAGTTTCTTGCACTCAAGTCTGCAGAAACGACGAGAATGCCCACTCCGGTTGCTGCTAATGGTGCGCCCAGATCTACCTCTGCCCAGAACCGCAATACCCTGGGCCACAGACAGCGGCGAAATGTCAACCCCCCACCACCGTCTACATCCACATATTACTACTACCAGGCGGCATCAGGACTTCCTCTTTTCCTGCACCCGCTGGACATTAAAATCCTCCTTTCCCACTTCAAGAGCTACCCCTCATTCCCCGATGCGATCACCATCCTCGTCGAGTCATTTGCTGAGGGCACAGTCAACGACGACCTCCGCAAACGGTGTAAGTATCTGGCGCACATGCCAGACGGTGCCGACGTCGTCTTTATCGAGGCTGACTTGTCGGGCGTCGTGGGTGCGGAGGGCCTGAAGAACTTTGAAGGGGCGCTCAAGATGCGAACGTCACGGAGGAAGGAGAAGGGGAGAAAGGACGACCGTGCACGTATGCGGGCGGAGGGGCGGGAAAAGGAAAGGGAGCAGGCCCATCACTCGTCGGCTTGGGGTGAGCCATACTCATCGTTGAATTTTCCCACTCCTCCTTCATTCGAGGACTATGAGTCGCCGCCGGAGAACCCAACTTCAGTCGCCCTGCCACCCCCAACTCCGGGGGCGTGGGGCGCACGTAGTTTTGCTTCCACATTACATTCGGCTCCCACGAACGGTGATCAGGCTAGATCTCAGCGGCGTGAGGTGGTGGAAGACTGGGATGTGGATGCGGCATGGCATGAGCTGGAACGGAACGCAGGCGGACGGAAGAAGCGGGGGACGAGGCTGGTTGTTCTAGGAAGTGGCGGAGGTGCTCGTAGACGCTGACCAGCCAGTCAGCTATCAATTATACAACTCACTATGTACAACAGGGCTCTCGAAAGCAAATTATACAAGGACATAATATATCTTTTCCGAGGTCTGTTGTATGCTCAAATCAGTCATTGTCTCGATGGGAAGGAGCGCTACTGTGGCAGAACGATACCTTTCGTGAAATAAATGAAATGTGGTATATCGAATGTTGAAATAGCACAGCGAATAGCAAAGTCGCAGTACAGTGATACAGGATGGACGTATGAAGAAAAGAAGAGTGGACATGGGACAGACCAGATTATCCCGGGGGGATTAAGGGTCGTGATAGACTGTAGTAGGCTAGGAATACGATCACGCAACGGTATCTAGCAGCTGCCAGTTGGACGTGGAGGTTTTTAAATTATCTGCAAATAGTTGGAAGGGGCGACTGGGAAAGGAGGTCAGAATACTGAATGCAGGTTTTGAAAACCCCAGTGACTTACTTCCTACCGACCCGTCCAACTTCTTCGCCTGCCACCATTTGCCTTGCTTGTCAACAATGTCGAGAATTTCTCCCTTCGTGAAAGATATTTCGTTTGGATCATCAGGCGATGCGGTATCTGAGAAAACATTAGGGCGAGGAATGAACCGGGTCATTAAAGATACTCACAAGCATATAGAGCTTTGGCTCTGTATGAATATGCCTCAGGTGGTGGTGGAGCATTGTCCAAAGCAGAGGTGCTTCCCGCCCCTCCAGCACCGATACCAGCCATCAGCGGTGAACTGGGTCCTTGAGTATCAGCGCCCCCTATCGAAACAGCTCCTCCACCGACAGGTGAGTTGTGGATGCTCCCGCCACCTGTCACGCCTCCCAAGCTTCGGGCCTGGTTGTCATTGTTCAGACTGTTAGCACCGAAGCTGTTCTGGCTCCGAATGCCAGGGCCAGTGCTTCCGTAGGCGCCACCACCGATACCGCCGGCCAACTTGGTGTCGTAAGGTTCGTGAGATCCGATACCGCCGCCGGACGCGTAGTTATTCGTGTAGCCGTTGCCAGGCGCCATGTGTATGGAGTTCTGCGTGCGGGTCCTGCGACGGCGGGAGGGAGGGGTAAGGCCGCCTGTGCCCAAGGAATTGAAGACGTAGAGTGTGAGGGAGTCCTCCTCCGAGGTAAAGTAGAGCACCCAGAGGATATCAACGATGGCGAGAATGAGCCAGCCAGCGCCCATTGCTTCAAGGGAACCGGCGCGCGAAAAGATGCCTTGGTTGACGCCAATGACAGCAAAGACGATGGAAATAGCGCCAAAAATCGAGATTTGGAACCTGTTCATCGCGATAGAGTCGCTCGCCAGAGTGTAGATGACCCCGAGGATAAGGGAGAGTTGCAAGAAGATAGCGAACCAAAGGACACCGACGTCGCCATTGCCAACTGTGGGCGGTTAGCTGGCATTATAGGAGGGTAAAAAACGAATACTCACAACGCGCCGTTGACACAGCTTGACCGATGAACGCTACGAACCATCCTATCTACAATGAAATGAGCTGTGAGTTACATTGGTAAAAAAAACTGCAGCAACGTACGATTGCAAGGATTGTTGTGAAGAGAAAGAGATAGTGGGTGAGAATTGGGGTAAAGTCGAGACCTTCATTGCCGCGAGGAGGCATGGCGGGCGGCGGTGGGAGGATGGGGGGAGTCCGTTTGGAGGAATGGTTGTGGTGGTGCGGCAACCAAGGTTTCCGCGTGTGACAAAATCATTCAACGCTCCTCCTTTCCGTACTTACGTGTTTCAGTTCTTTGCTCCTCACCCTTGTCCGACTGCAGTGCTTGCTGCGTGCATATATTTCTACGTCCATCAGCATTCATTCATCGACCGCAGTCATCCGCCTAAAGCGACTCCGCCTGGCGTAAAATATCCACTGCGCGAATCACAGCCACCGCCATGTCCAAAATTAATTGGAACGCCGCGTAGTAAGTAGGTGAATATGTTCCACTCCAGCAGATTCTGTCATGATATTTCTCCAGCATGCCTTAGAACGTAAGGCGTTAAGCCGGATGATAGCAGTCCGCGTTCGTACTTACGCGTCAGGAGCTCCAGGTATATTAACGGCGCCCGACCCGCAGTCGCGCCAAGTCGCGCTGGCATAGCCTTCATACTGCTCCAAAAATCTGTCCTGCTACGAAAGCTATGTTACGCAATGGTCACGAAGATGGAAGAGGCGGTTCACTATCCGACCTGTGCCAGAAGTTCTAGCACCTGGAGGTTGCGCCACTGCCCTCGCATTTGGATGTGGTTCTTGATAAACTTTGTCTTGACGAATCCATTCTTCTGGAACACCTTGACACTGCCCTCGTTCCCTTCGAATGCCGTGCCGACAATGGTGCGCACTCCCATCCGGGGGACTGCCCACTCCCACAGCAGTGACCGCACCACGTCTGTCATGATTCCTTTGCCGTGGTAGCTGGGCACGACATAATCTACAGACGCATTCATTAGCTAGCCGTCTGGATATTTTAAAGACAACAGACATCCAAAGGTCCAGATGATGTTTGGGTCACCCACCGCGAGGGCAGCGTTTGCTTCAACATAGTTGGCCTGATGTTCATCGTCGACTGGGGAGGCCAGGGGGGCTAACAGTTTCCCTTCCACACATCGGATAATGCCAATATCGCCCACGTAGACGTCTTCACCGTCTTCCTTGACTTGCCGGATGACTCTTATAGGGCTTTCCCCTACGAGCACAAGTTCCGGCGATTCGCGTGCAGCTTCTAGTTCTGCAAGGATTGCATCGGACGATTGCTTGATCTTTGCATACCACTCTTCTGCGTGTTCTATCCATTTAATGCGTCAGCATTCCACGACATATGTTCATGCACTGGGGAAAGCTTCACCCTTGGTATACGGAAATGGTGGGCTTCCAAGCCATTCATAAATTCGCGGATCGTTCATGATGGGCACGTAGAGGGCCACATCATCTCGTCGTGGTGGTGTTATGATGATATCCTTGCGGTCCTTCAGACGTAGGAATGGTTCCCCCGTACGCGGGTTTATTTCCAGGGGATGAAGTTGAGGGTTGGCCATGGCTGTTTGATGACAGATGAGCTCCTCGCCATTCTTATGCGATAAGTATCGGCCTGAACTCACCGCGCCAGCGCATTAGTGCTCCGAGTCATTACACTGCCACCTTACCAAAAATCCTTCCAGCCGCACGGTCCTCACCCCCTGATTTGAATCGTCCTTGTTCACCTTAAGGCTGTAAGCTTGAAGTTGAAGGCGTGGGCACAATGAATGGTCGTTATTAATATGAGGTTGCGGCTGCGAGGCGATGATACGATATATAAAGTTCTACTCAGTCCATTCTTGACCCTTCTCATTCTCGCAAGAGTAGTCAGACATAGCGAAAGATTGAAAGATTGTCAAAACTCGACCCGCATCGGTCATGTGCGCTTACGTACTCAGCCTGCCCTAATGTCTAATCATAATCGATAATCGAAATGTGCAACGAACCTTGCTCAACCCTTGGCACTGTAGCAATCTCAAGACCTCCTCTAGCTGCTAGCAAGCAGTGATTTACTCAAATCTACAGAAGACTTTCTAAAATACCTGCCAGCGCTCGTTCGCCATCATGGTGTAAGTAATTTTGGTCTCCGCGATGGTCTTTTTTCCAATCATCTCTGATCGATGTGCCCGATAGCAACTTTACCGTAGGCGAGTCGCTTAATCCAATTTGTCGGGACAATTGTGCGATGGCGAGCTTACGATGAATCGCGATTAGACCAAATTCGGGCATTGATGTCCAAGCCCACCAACGTGAGTGCCCTGAGTTGAACGCGTTGACGATTAGCCGTGGTGTAATTTACAAGAACTTAGGTCCGAAATATGAGCGTCATTGCGCACGGTGAGCTTATCCAGTACCAATATATTGTCCCAAGTAGTCTTACCGCAAATCGGAAACAAAGTCGATCATGGCAAGTCCACCCTCACCGATTCGCTGGTGTCGAAAGCCGGCATTATTGCATCAGCTAAGGCTGGAGACATGCGTTTCACCGATACGCGAGAGGACGAGAAGGAACGTGGCATCACGATCAAGTCCACGGCCATCTCGATGTATTTCGAGGTGGACAAGGAGGAGCTACCGGCGATCAAACAGAAAACGGACGGTGCGCTTAAACAAATTTTCCATTGTTATCGATTGTGTAACATATGTACACGCCCGATTCACAGGCAACGAATTCCTGATCAATTTGATCGACTCCCCAGGACACGTCGATTTCTCTTCCGAAGTCACCGCAGCACTCCGTGTCACTGATGGTGCCCTCGTCGTCGTGGATTGCATTGAAGGTGTTTGCGTGCAAACAGAGACAGTCTTGCGTCAGGCTCTCGGTGAACGCATCAAACCCGTCGTCATTATCAACAAGATCGACCGCGCTTTACTTGAGCTCCAGGTCGACAAGGAGTCGCTCTTCCAGTCGTTCCAGCGTACCATCGAGAGTGCCAACGTCATCATCTCGACTTACCACGACGAGGCTCTAGGCGACGTGCAGGTCTACCCAGACAAAGGCACCGTCGCGTTCGGCTCTGGTCTCCACGGATGGGCCTTCACTCTGCGCCAGTTCGCCCACCGCTACGCCAAAAAGTTTGGCGTCGACAAGGAGAAGATGATGGCAAAGTTGTGGGGCGACAATTACTTTAACCCTGCTACCCGCAAGTGGACCACCAACGGCACTGGCGCTGACGGCAAGCACCTTGAGCGCGCCTTCAATCAGTTTGTACTGGATCCCATCTTCAAGATCTTCGATGCTGTCATGAATTTCAAGAAGGACGCGATCGGACCCATGCTCGAGAAGCTCGACGTGAAACTGGCCTCCGACGAACGCGACCTGGAGGGCAAACAGCTTCTCAAGGTTGTCATGCGTAAATTCCTCCCCGCTGGCGAAGCCCTCCTAGAGATGATTGTCATCAACCTTCCTTCTCCTGCCACTGCTCAGCGATACCGTGTCCAGACTCTATATGAGGGTCCCATGGACGATGAATCTGCGATTGGTATCCGTGACTGTGACCCCCAGGGTCCCCTCGTCCTCTACATCTCCAAGATGGTGCCCACCTCTGACAAGGGTCGATTCTACGCCTTCGGTCGTGTCTTCTCCGGTACCGTCCGCTCTGGCCCCAAGGTCCGTATCCAGGGCCCTAACTACATTCCAGGCAAGAAGGACGACCTCTTCGTCAAGTCCATCCAGCGCACCGTGCTCATGATGGGCCGTTACATCGAGCCTATCGAGGACTGCCCCGCCGGTAACATCATTGGTCTCGTCGGTATCGATCAGTTCTTGCTCAAGAGCGGAACTTTGACGACCTCGGAGACTGCGCACAACATGAAGGTTATGAGGTTCTCCGTGTCTCCTGTCGTCCAAGTTGCCGTCGAGGTCAAGAACGCCGCCGATCTCCCCAAGCTTGTTGAGGGTCTTAAGCGTCTCTCCAAATCCGATCCTTGCGTCCAGGCATGGATTGCCGAGACTGGTGAGCACATTGTCGCTGGTGCCGGTGAGCTCCACTTGGAGATTTGCTTGAAGGTACCATTTTTTTTTCCCCGCGTCGATCATATACTATAACTTCATCATCAGGATCTTCAAGAGGACCACGCCGGTGTTCCCCTCAAGATCTCCGACCCCGTCGTCCCCTACCGTGAGACCGTCAAGGCCGAGTCCAGCATCGTTGCCCTGTCCAAGTCCCAGAACAAGCACAACCGTCTCTATGTCAAGGCGCTGCCCATCGAGGAGGAGCTCACGAAGGCTATCGAGGAAGGTAAGGTCAGCTCCCGTGATGATTTCAAACTTCGCGCGCGTGTCCTCGCCGACGACTACGGATGGGACGTCACCGACGCCAGGAAGATCTGGGCTTTCGGCCCTGACACGACTGGGCCGAACTTGCTGGTCGATGTTACTAAAGGAGTCCAGTACTTGAACGAAATCAAGGATTCCTGTATTGCCGCTCTCCAGTGGGCCACCAAGGAGGGTGTCTGTGCTGAAGAAAACATGCGCGGTGTCCGGCTCAATCTTCTCGATGTTACGGTATGTTGTCGCGGCATATTCTGTATGGTTCTCTTGCTGAAGTCCATAGCTGCACGCCGATGCCATCCATCGTGGCGGTGGACAACTCATTCCCACCATGCGTCGCGCTTGCTACGCTGCATGTCTTCTTGCAAGTCCCACCCTACAAGAGCCTATATATCTTGGTAAGTTCATCTGACCCTTATGTGTATCTAGCGCGGCGATCTAATAAATGTGATGCCCAGTCGAAATTCAGTGCCCCGAGAATGCCATCGGCGGCATCTACAGCACGCTTAACAAGCGTCGCGGACAGGTCTTCAGTGAAGAGCAGAGGCCAGGCACGCCAATGTTCACCGTCAAGGCTTACCTCCCCGTGAACGAGTCCTTTGGTTTCAATGGAGAGCTCCGGTCACAAACCGCTGGACAGGCGTTCCCTCAGAACGTGTTCGACCATTGGGAGGTCATGGCAGGATGTAAGTTGCTGATGGATTTTACCGTCCCTTTACTCAGTTATCGTTTTGTTTAGCTCCCCTCGAGAAAGGTTCCAAGCTTGAAGAGCTTGTGACCAAAATCCGTGTTCGCAAGGGTCTCAAGGTCAGTCCACCGTCCTCAGCCTGCGCGCCGCACCCTGACATCATTTCATTTAGCCTGAAATCCCCCCTCTCGACACTTACTACGACAAGCTCTGATCGAATGTTGGAGCTTGGTGGTAATGCAAAGGTTTCTACGCAGGTCAAGTCCTCCCGTCACATTAACTCCAATCTACATTTGTGCTGTTCAAACTGCTTAACAATGATTCATGCCCTTTGCCACTCAAGATAGTTCCGAGAGGTCAGTTATTCTTGGGCGTCGCCTATATGACCTGAACTGATTTTATAAGTTTCTTGTCCCTCTTCATAGTAGTCCTTTGTGGTAAACCGATTATCGGACTTTTTCGATGTTGTCGTGATCGATGGAACAAATTTCAACGTGAAGCTCAAGTGCCAGCTCAAGTGCAGCTACCCCCGACTTGCCCCAAGCGGCTGCCGGAAATCGGAGATATAACTTACGTAATTTCTGTTTTTTCGCCTCTCATCCTGACTGGTACCATTTTCCCTTCCCCCATCTGCCTTCTCTGTGCTCGGTGCCTCATCCCATCGAGCGCACTCTTCTTTGCCTGTCCTTCCATCCTCGTTATTGTCCTCGAAATTAACTTCCCACTATGGTGTGAGTTTTTATCTTATCGAATCCCAAGAGCTCCTACCAACCGATGAGTACAGTAACTTCACTTCAGGTTCGCCCAGCCCTACTCGTCGATGGAGTTGACCTTTGAAGGCGTGTGCAGACCAAATTCGGGCATTGATGTCCAAGCCCACCAACGTCCGCAACATGTCCGTTATCGCTCACGGTGCGCCCTCTTTTCATGACCCTTGATAAGATCTCTCTCTCATCACGTCGATTTTAACAGTCGACCACGGAAAGTCCACTCTGTCTGACTCCCTGGTATCAAAGGCCGGTATCATCGCCACAGCGAAAGCCGGAGACACAAGGTACATGGACACCAGGCCCGATGAGAAGGAGCGTGGTATCACCATCAAGTCGACCGCCATCAGCATGTACTTTGAGCTTCCCGAAGAGGATGTCAAGTCCATAAAACAAAAAACTGACGGTCAGCTACAGTATTTTCTACAATTCCATTGGTTGCTCACGGAACTGCAACCTACACTGACAGGAAACGAGTTCTTGATCAACTTGATCGATTCCCCCGGCCACGTTGATTTCTCATCCGAGGTCACGGCTGCCCTCCGTGTTACCGATGGTGCCCTCGTTGTCGTTGACTGTATCGAGGGTGTTTGCGTCCAAACGGAGACTGTTCTGCGTCAGGCCCTCACTGAGAGGATTAAGCCCGTCGTCATCATTAACAAGGTTGATCGCGCCCTCCTCGAGCTCCAGATCACCAAGGAGGACCTCTACCAAAGCTTCTCGCGTACCATCGAGAGCGTCAATGTCATCATCTCGACCTACCACGACGCTGTCCTCGGCGACGTCCAGGTCTACCCCGACCAGGGAACTGTCGCCTTCGGTTCAGGTCTCCACGGATGGGGCTTTACTCTCCGCCAGTTTGCTGCCCGCTACGCCAAGAAATTCGGTGTCGACAAAGATAAGATGATGAAGAAGCTCTGGGGAGACAACTACTTCAACCCCGCGACCCGCAAGTGGACCACCAACGCCACTGGCGCTGACGGCAAGCCCCTTGAGCGCGCCTTCTCCACATTCGTCCTCGATCCCATCTTCAGGATCTTTGATGCTGTCATGAACTTCAAGAAGGACGCTATTGGTCCCATCTGCGAGAAGCTCGACATCAAACTCCTCCAGGAGGAGCGCGACCTTGAGGGGAAGGCCCTCCTCAAGGTGATGATGCGCAAGTTCCTTCCCTGCGGTGACTCTCTCTTGGAGATGATTGTCATTAACCTTCCTTCCGCTGCCGCTGCTCAGAGGTACCGTGTTGAAACTCTCTACGAGGGTCCCCTGGATGACGAATCCGCTATCGGTATCCGCGACTGCGATCCCAACGCTCCCCTCGTCCTCTACGTTTCCAAGATGGTGCCCACCTCTGACAAGGGTCGCTTCTACGCCTTCGGTCGTGTCTTCTCGGGTACTGTCCGCTCTGGCCCCAAGGTCCGCATCCAGGGCCCCAACTACATCCCAGGCAAGAAGGAAGATCTTTTCGTCAAGTCCGTCCAGCGCACTGTGCTCATGATGGGTCGTTCCATCGAGCCCATTGAGGACTGCCCCGCCGGTAACATCATCGGTCTTGTCGGTATCGATCAGTTCTTGCTCAAGAGCGGAACTTTGACGACCTCGGAGACTGCGCACAACATGAAGGTTATGAGGTTCTCCGTGTCTCCTGTCGTCCAAGTTGCCGTCGAGGTCAAGAACGCCGCCGATCTCCCCAAGCTTGTTGAGGGTCTTAAGCGTCTCTCCAAATCCGATCCTTGCGTCCAGGCATGGATTGCCGAGACTGGTGAGCACATTGTCGCTGGTGCCGGTGAGCTCCACTTGGAGATTTGCTTGAAGGTACCATTTTTTTTTCCCCGCGTCGATCATATACTATAACTTCATCATCAGGATCTTCAAGAGGACCACGCCGGTGTTCCCCTCAAGATCTCCGACCCCGTCGTCCCCTACCGTGAGACCGTCAAGGCCGAGTCCAGCATCGTTGCCCTGTCCAAGTCCCAGAACAAGCACAACCGTCTCTATGTCAAGGCGCTGCCCATCGAGGAGGAGCTCGTCAAGGCTATCGAGGAGGGCAAGGTCAGCTCCCGTGACGATTTCAAGCTCCGCGCTCGTGCTCTCGCCGACGAGTACGGCTGGGATGTCACTGAGGCCCGCAAGATTTGGGCTTTCGGTCCCGATACCACAGGGCCCAACTTGCTTGTTGATGTTACCAAGGGTGTACAGTTCTTGAACGAAATTAAGGACTCCTGTATTGCCGCTCTCCAGTGGGCCACCAAGGAGGGTGTCTGCGCTGAGGAGAACGTCCGCGGTGTCCGATTCAACGTCCTTGATGTCACGGTACGTACTTTTCATGTGTCTTTTTATCTGTGCAGTATCTCATTCAACTGTAGCTCCATGCCGATGCTATCCATCGTGGAGGAGGACAACTCATCCCCACCATGCGTCGCGCCTGCTACGCCGCCTCTCTCCTCGCCGACCCCGGCCTCCAGGAGCCCATCTACCTCGGTTCGTCGATCTTGCTATAGTATCTTTCAATCGACTGACGTGGGTTCCTTGCAGTCGAAATCCAGTGCCCTGAGAATGCTATCGGTGGTGTCTATTCGTGCTTGAACAAGCGCCGTGGCCAGGTCTTCTCTGAGGAGCAGCGCCCTGGAACCCCCATGTTCACGATCAAGGCTTACCTTCCCGTTTCGGAGTCCTTCGGCTTCAACGGTGAGTTGCGCTCGCACACCGCTGGCCAGGCCTTCCCCCAGTCCGTGTTCGATCACTGGGAGATCATGAGTGGATGTGAGTGCTCTTCGATGACTTGCGGTGGCCTAGGCACTGATTTTTACTTTGCACAGCGCCCCTCGAGAAGGGAAGCAAGCTTGAGGAGATCGTCACGAAGATCCGTACCCGCAAGGGTCTCAAGGTACGTGGCGGCGGCGTAGTATTCGCGATGTGCTGACTGGTATTCACAGCCTGACATCCCGGCGCTTGATACCTACTACGACAAACTGTAATGACTCTGTACGATGTTGTATTCCATAGAATGATGTATGAGCGTGGGAAAGCACGAATGTATTTGACAGACATGGCTTGGATTGTCGCCATCATCATCGCGCTGTAATAACACTTCCAGTTTTTCAAAATCCATTCGCTTGTCTACCTCTATCGACCCTTTTAAATCTGTTTTCTTGCCATACCTTTCTCGCCCACCGCTGTCGCCATGGCTACGTCCCTTGCAGGCCTTTCTGCCTCGGTCACCCGCATTCTCTACCTTACCGGCTTTCCCAAGGAGCTCAAGACCAAGGACATCCAGTCTGCATTCTCGGAATATGACTCCTTGAATGGGGGCTTCAAAATCAAGTGGCGGGACGATACCAGTCTTTTGATCGTCTTTCAAGATCCCAGCGTTGGTGAGTAATGTGTGCTTGGAGTTGGTGACCGCGTTTTGACAATGAGCAGCCAAGCGGGCCTATCTGAACACCATCGCCTCACCGCCGGCCATTCTAACGTCGTCGATGGGGGTAGCGGCGACTATCCGCCCCTATGATGGGCCCGACGCCCAGAGCATCATCCAGACTGTAAACTCGCGCGGTCAACACAACTCCAACCCCTCGCGTTCGCATAACGCGCGCTCCGCTTCCGTTTCCGTCTTCCCCACCACTCGCACTATCTCGGGCTCCTCTTCAGTTGCACCCAACCGTACCAGCCAGAACGTGGCCATACCCGAAAACCAGCACCCCAATGGCCGTGAGCCTTCCCCTACCCTGCCCTCGCTCCCATCCCATCCGACACTCAATTACCTCATAAACTCATCCCTAGGCGAGGCTGTCGCCGGTGCTCACAGCAGCCCTCCATCAGACCCTGCCATTCTTGCGACAAGCTTGCACCCTGACTTGAACGGCTTGAACGGCACCGGCGGTCCCCGTATTGGCGATCCAGGCAAGAGGATGCTGGGCGCTGCGCTCGGCGTCAGACACCCGTCGTTGGGCCCCAGAGTGATCAGTGGCAACGGCGGCAGCAGTGGGGGCAGTCCCCCTGGTACGAGCCCCTCACAGGGCGGTGGTGTTGATCAGGCAATGAGGGAGGTCCAGAAGGCGATGGGAGGTCTGGTTGTTGCGGAATGAAT
Source organism: Asterophora parasitica (assembly GCA_018282005.1). Lineage (NCBI taxonomy): Eukaryota > Fungi > Basidiomycota > Agaricomycetes > Agaricales > Lyophyllaceae > Asterophora > Asterophora parasitica. Next base: position 18,931 of record JABCKV010000007.1, on the reverse strand, counting down.
GTGTCATTTATGCGGCGTGCCCCAGCCCAGGCGAATTCTTTTATCATTCATACATACATTCACTGCTGAAGTTTGACAAAGAAGGGGTAGGTTCAATGGGCGGTTTCCTGACGTTCACCTGTGGGCTTGAATAATACACACCTTTTCATCGATGCTTCTGACCTATGGCCCGATAGCGGAAGAAATTGCAAGGACGGCGATGTTCAACACTTGAGCTTGAAGGCCCTCCCTGCCGAGCAGTTCATTTAACCTTTGAGGGTTCTCGTGGTGGCTCAAGGATAGATGTCACCGCGCGTTTCGGCGCCGTGCTCGATTTAGCGCTTTCGTTGGATTTTCCAGGTTTATGGGCCGAGTTCTGGTCTGTTCTGGTCAGGTCGCCTGTGACGGGCAAGCATCCTGTAACTTCCATGATCCATCGATGCCAATGCTTGCCTCGAGGACACAAGGTGCCGAAAACGCAGCATTTGCAGCACAAAGTTAAAACGCTACGCTACGCTACGCCGGCTACACACATGACTCTTTGAGGTATGATTGATCACAACGCGTTGAACGTTCTGATCAATCTCCAACCACAACATTCATGACCAGATACGGGCTATTTCTCAAAGGGTCCGAGTGCGTAAAGGTTTGGCTTCCTATGGCGCTCAGATTCATCGAACAGGTCCTGATTACCGCTGGACTGGCGAGTCTTGACGCATCGAAGCCCTGTAGGCTAGACTTTGGAGCCCGTTTTTTCAACGTTTACCACGGAAATCGCTGCTACGACAAGCGGCCTGATTGCTCCACCGATGACAAGCTCTTGGCGGAAATATGCTTGAAATTCTAGTCCGTGTCCCTCGTTGCTACCTAGTCGTAACAGGCTGCGTCGCGCTGGCCATATTGCGCCGATTTGCAGTTCAAGTGGAGTTGAACATGAGGCTGACTTGCGAACACACACAGCTCCGGAACAATCAACCTCGACACCTGTTTGTCGCAAAACACGTGGCTTCCCTCTCCTTACCCCCCGTAGCATCCATATCGCGTCTTCTCAACCCATGTCCTCTTCAGACTGCAGGCCCCAGCCCAGGGCCGAGTCTGCTGTCTGCTGATTTCCCTGATATGGACCGTCCGATCACAATATAGGATCCGACGATATGGAATTTGGCCAACCTCGTTCACCCGCTATGCATGACCCTTGTTCACAGTTCTCTCGTTGAGCGTCGGATGCTACTGAATATGCACGATCGCGCTTCCATTTCCTTCTTTGAGCCTGCGTGGTCATCAACGGCGTGTCGTACCTGGTTTCCATTGTCCTTCGCATCCATGCCTTCATAATAAGCCATCACGGCTCTCTTTCTTAAGGTGCGTATCACAATATCCCGCGCCACAGATCCAGATAAAGGGCCCATCGAATGCCATCATTCACCTTCCTCGCTCCCTTTAAAGCCCGTCATCCTTTCGCTTCGGTTGCTTCACTTGTCTCCCCCCGCCTCCTCAGGCTACTCACCTCAGAGGCTATTATTCTCTCCAAACGCCCCCTTGAGTTGCGGTCATGCAAACCAATTGCAACCCCATGACACTTTTCGTCTTCGATGACAAGTTTGACCCGTGCCCAGCTCCCAGTGACTGTTCGGCATCATACAAAAGTGGTGAATCCTCCCGCGTTCCCGACAGAAATGCTGCATTTCGTTCTCCTGCGAACGATAAATTGTGGCGGACGGCGGGCCTGCCCTGCGACGACGTTCACAACGGCTCTCTGCCTTCCCCCTCCGCGTCGCTATATCACGAGATGACACACAATGACTACGGGGAGTGGATACAGACAGATGACATGGACATGGTGATGGATTCGGGGTACTACGACGATGAATACTACGACGATGAAGCGGCCTTCGCGGCACCTCATTACCACGGGGCGGGACAATGGCTCACGAATGCGAAGAACTGCCTCGCCTCCTCTATTCCCGCCTCCCTACCACCACAGCCGCATAACGCCCCTCACGGCCCCACGCAGTCACCTTATTCTTATGCATACGCCTATCACACGCCACCGGCGTCGGCACCTATACCAATTGTATCACCACTCGCATCATCATCGCCAGCATCGTCCTCCACTTCACCATCATCTTCGCCTGATCTCATTATCCGTACTCCGCCAATCCTGCACCAGCCCCGCCCAGAGCGGCCCATACCTATCATTCCACTCTCCGAACTGGCTGACGCTTGTGAGGACTTCTACGTGAAGACACCTTCCAGAGAGTCCGCCGCAGACCTATTATCGCCCCTGTCTCCGACATTTCAGGCCCACCGTTATGCGTCTTCCCCTCAACCATCACGGCTCTATCACGACTCGCCGAACGCGCTGCGCCTCGGCCATAGAGACGATGCTCATGGCTACAGCCAATTTAGCAACCGGAATCCTTGTGGTGGAAAGAGAGAAATCGTCTGCACTTGTGGTTGTACGACGGAGTCGTATAATTACGACAACTCTAGGTATCATAATTATCACTAGCGTAATATAGCATCATTTGAAACGTCGACATGAAAGTAAAACCAAACACTGGGAAGCGCAAGGCGGAAGAACAAGGAGGCGAGGAGGGTTGCTTCAGGGTGGATGGGGATCTGGAGGGGTATCGCGCGAGGAAAAATGAAGGTAATTGTTATCAAACAGAACGAAAAGAAAACACGAGACACTTCTAGCCCGGAAACAGATGAGACGCGCTTTCGGCACGAGGACAAGAATACCGTTGCTTCCGTCTGCTCGGGTATCATATGCCACCACCTGAGGTTGTTCGAAAACGAGCAGGTGTTGAGGCATAGAGGCCCGGCCGTATGACGTTGGAGGAAGGAGTTCGGAGATACATGTCCATGAAGCCAGCGGTCTGAAATTGAGTGGCGGGGGGAGCGCTAGAATCTAAGATTGTGACTGAGGGTTTCGAGGCTTCGATTTGAACACAAGGTGTCGGAGGGCATGATGGACGTTTGTCTGACTCGAAATAATGGAATTGCCGGCTTATACTAATAGTAGATCCTGCAAGGGATGGCGCGGTGCGTTGGGGCGAAAGTTTGACATCGTAATCGTAGTGTAGCGCATTGGGCACTTCCGCCGCCACAGAACCTCTTGAGGCATGTTCGAGGCCAGCCTTATTTCTCTTGACGTGAAATTGCGATGGGCTCAATGAAGAGTCTCCGAGTTCATCAAGACGAAGAGCGAGGGAGCTGAGCTGTGAAGGTCGAGTTGCCCAGAGATCACGCAGTTCCTTGTCGGGACTAGAGAGCCATTTCTTGAAATCGACTTGAGCAACATCGTCTCCAATGGCCTTGGTACTAGAGCGCAGTTCATCTGGATAAGCACGATAGATCCTTCCTCCATAGCTAGCTTTGAAAGAGATACGGTCGAAGTAGTGTCGTGATCGTTCCTTCATGTATGCGCTGTAAGTTCCTGCGCATTCCTCGATTCCGCTCGAAGTCCCAATGTTATTGTTGATGAGGTTGTACAGTTCCAAACGTTCCAATTGAGTCAGAGAACGGTGCTGTTCAACGGTACTCAGAGAATCGCCCTGGTTGTCGCCAAGAGGCATGCGGAGAGTCACTTCGGTGTCGTATATGTCAATTAACAAATCGGGCGATGGATGGAAAACGGGAAAGTCGGGTTCTTCGCTTTGAAATTTGAGACTATCGTCGAACAAGGTAAATTCAGGGCACGGTGAGGGCGATCTGGCACGAGATGGTGATTTGGCACGAGAGTTGGATGGAACAACAACTTGAGTTTGGGGCGCGCTTAGAGAAGGGACGACGGTAAGCCTTTCCGGAGGAAGAGTTCTCTCGACAGTATAGGCAGTAGAGTCCGAAGCTCCTCCAGATAAAATACGACGGCGGCGACGTTTCTTTAACCCAGAGATCCGCTCTGTGGCAACCAGTTTTGCGTTCCTAGACGATAACTCTTCCGGTTCAGCGGTCGCCTTGTGCTTTACGGACCAGTGCCTGAGGGGAACCACTGGTCTTGCAATGGGCTGCTTGTCGACAGATTGGCCGCCGATTGTGGGGCTTTCGAGCGGATGGTTTTCCTTCTCTGGTGCCAACGCACTGTCGGCAGGGTTGCGCACTGTGGCATCCTGATGTTAGCAGCGTAAGCATTCGTAAACTTGGACTAAGAGTTGGTGATTTTAAATTACCGAGGCGAGCGACTGTTTAGCAAGTGCCTTGGAAAGTCGCCCTCTCGTCAGATTTGTATGCTTATCCTCTTTAGCAACCCGAAGGCCTAGTTGAAGCAGTCAGTATATGCAGTATCTACATCCGGCGAGAACCTACCTCTGGAATGAAAATAGTCATAAACGTGCCTTCTATCGACCGCATATCGTTCCTGTAGTACTCTTCTGACCTCAAAGGTTGGCATCTTGGCTCCAGGATAGATATAAGCCTCCATATCAGCTACTAGGTCGGCACCGAGACGAGCAGCAAGACGCTGTGGGTTCACTCTTCTTGTCTTCTGAACGTCCTCGCCAATATTTGTGGAGTCATCGTCCGAGTCACGAGCGCGTTTTCTGGACGCAGGAAGCTGATTACTTGGGAGAGAAGAAGTAGAGTTCGATGGAAGTTGAGGAGAATTGGGTATATCGCTGTTTTCGAAAGGTTTCGCCATGTATGGGAGTCGTAAGGGTTGCAGCTTCAAGATGAGAACGCGGGGTTTACACAACCAAATGTAAATAGTACCAAATACACGCCACAAACGCGCCTACACGACTTAAATAAATTAAAAGTAGAGACTTGCCGCGAAAACAACTGCGAAGATGTGAGGCCAACGCATCGATGGTGATAGAAGCAACTCACTGTCGCGCTTTATCTTAATCTGCGCTTCCTCCATCTTCTTGAAGAGATCTGCATCGCCAATGACACGAGCCGCATCTCTTACTTCTCTGCACGTTTCATCCAGGCGGGTGATCACTCGAACAATCGTGCCCTCTGCGACGTCAGTCAAAGCAGTAATTTGTTCGAACGGCTAAGCACGCGCAGATCAGCTGCTGTGACCGCCGAAACAGAAGGAAGAACACACCATGCCCTTGGCCCATTCGTACACAACTTCAACCAGACCAAATTTGAGACTCGACCGGAAATCCTCAACCGCTACTTTGTGGAAGTCCTGTATCCTTCCGACTCGGTCACTGATAGCAAGGATGGCATCTCTGCCAGCCTCTAGCTTTGGAGGAATAACTGGCTCGATCTCGGTCTTTTCCTGGAACACGAAGCACGAGAGCAACGCCACAACTTCTTCGGGCTCATAGCCTGCTAAAGTATTCTCCAGGATCAGCTCTGTGAGTACGAGTTCGTTTGCAGAATTAATCTAATTTCGGCTGTCAGACTCACAAACGTGTCCGAGGGGCTGACGGACTCACCTCGCAGGCTACTCGGCCCTTCAGAAGCACTGTGGAATTCTCATCGATAAATTTGAGTTCCTGCAAAACCTCTATCCGCTGCTCGTAATCGGGAATGAGCTCAAGATTTTGATCTGATATCGCCAGTTTGAGATTGGCAATATTCGCTCGGAGAATCTTCTCCCCATGGATTACCGCATACTGGCCACGAACAGTCAGCTAGAATTTTTCCTTCCGGCGACATAACTTACATGATCTTCAAAGTCGCCACAGAGTGTGCATAATCTCGTCGTCAGCTTCACTGTGATTTCATTTCTGATTTGCAGAAGTTCTTGGAAGTCCAGCGCACGCATTCGGTCCCATTCATGCTCAGAAATTTCGCCGGAGATCTGCCACTCATCAGCTAGTGCTTGCAGACCACTGATCGCATCCCGCATGCGAGAAATGAGGTGCCGTTCGACGATATTATCAATCTCGACCTGTGATATCAGCTGTCAGATCAAGCAAGGCGAGGAAGTACAAGCCGAAATGACCTTGATAGTTTTATTGGTAACAAGGGCGATGCTTGTCAGGGGAATGGCGCGCAATTCATAGGTTCCATTCTCGACAACAAGGGACTGTGGGGTCGGAGGCCAACGAGGTGCTACGGCTTGATTATCAAGGTCTGCGTACATTGAGCAAAGTATCAGTATCTATACAGGAAAACAGCGTCATGCACTCACCGCGTTCCCCGCTTTTCGTTTCCTCGTCAACCAGAGCCAAAACATAGTATGTCTTGACCTTTTCGAACAGACCTGACTCTGATGTTTGTAATGGAGCTGCCTTGAGCAGTACAGCAAGTGTGTAATTTCTGAAGTGCTGAATCAGGTTGCAAATGGTTAGTATACATATATCATTAAAAACAAGAAAATGATAATTACACCGTCTCGCAAAATGATGACACGCCCACCCGCAATGGTTTTGGCGCCTTGTGGGTGGGCTACCGCCATGGACAAAAGCTTTTGATTCAAAGCCACAATGCGAAAGGATTCATCATAGAAGCTGCCTATGTCAGTCAGGCAGATATCGCAGTCAAGATTTTTCAACGTGGAGAGGAGTTTTTCGCTCTGTAACGAAGGAATATCAGATGCGTTACGCCACCATCTCTCGCATGATAAGCGGCTTGCCTCGATGACTTTTTTCTGCTGATCAGGCAACAAGCGCTGAGAAGCGTTCTCCGAGAAACTCCGTTTGATCATCTCTTCGACCTTGAGCGCTTCCACGCGGAGGAGATTCAAAATCATGTTGTATGTCAATCTGAACTGCGAGGACAGCTTTCCAGGTACGCCAAGCATCATGGTATGCAGCGTGGTTTGCTGCCGATGACTGAATAAGCGCCGCACTTAATGTGATATACGTCAAAGGGCTTACCTCGGGCAGGGAGTCATTTGCAACAATGATCACAGTTCCAGTGGGATCCAAACCACGGCGACCTGCGCGACCTGCCATTTGCGTATACTCACCTGGAAGAATATCGCGGAAACTGCGACCGTCGTGCTTTCGGATCCCCGAGAAGACGACACATTTGGCAGGCATGTTGACTCCCTATCGTACAGTCAGCCACAATAGAACTTCCGGAGCACTTGAGGCGAAAATTAACCATGGCGAATGTCTCTGTCGCAAATAAAATCTTGACGAGGCCGCGGGCAAACAGAATTTCGACGACCTAAAACGGTATCAGCGACCAACTACCCTTTCTTCATGGCACTGACTTCTTTGACGAGTGGCAAAAGTCCTCCATGATGGACACCGATTCCGCGCGTGAGGAGATCACGCATCCGCCCAATTTGGGGCAGTTTCTTGTCAGAGCCTTGGAAGATACACAATCAGCCTCATGTAAGGTGCATGAAAAGATGCAGGAATATCTACCTTTCAGCCTCGAAAGGGCCTTTTCGATTGCGACGTGAACCTCACTCTTCTCCACGGATGTGCAAAGATCAGCATTCGCTAAAGTCGCAGCATTCTCCTCACAGCGTTTTTTCGAGAAAGTGAAGACAACGACGGGAAGGAGAGATTTCTTCCGAAGGTTTCCAAGGAGGTGCACATACAAGTTCTTGTCCACGCTGGTGAAGTTGCTCCGAGGAGCACCGCCACCGCCTCCACCGCGCCCTCGGGGTGGGGGAGCTGCGCCACGACCTCCACGTGCCGGGGGGCCGCCTCTTTGCCCACCTCGTTGAGCTGGTGCCGCACCTCTAGCACCGACACGTTGAACCGGGGGTAAACCTGCCGCTTCTCTTTCTTTGTCTTGTTTTCTCCTTAACGCCTCACCGGCATCCTTGTAGCTACATTCAGGGGTCAGAAGAGGAAGGGGACTACAAGTGTATCAGTGACAAACCCAGTTCCAAGGAAGTTTCTCTTCGCATCCACGATTTTGTAGAGCTCTCTTCCGGCGTAGAGGAAATGCTCCAGGGGCACCGGACGCTGGGCCGTAGAAATGACATAAATATCCTTCTTCTTCGTCCGTCTATGGCCATTGGTGAGAGGAATAAAGGCAGACGGAAGTAGAAAGCTTACCCTACCCAGTCCGCAAACTCTTTTGTGTTTGGAACAGTTGCGGACAGAAGAATAATGTTTACGTGGTCGGGGAGCATGATAATGACCTCTTCCCAAACAACACCTCGCTGCTCGCCGAATTTAGCTCACATAAAGATTTATGGGGAAAGAGACTTACCTCTGCGTCGTTCACGTAGTGAACTTCGTCGAAGATTACGAATTCGACGTCGCGAATAAGGTCGGCGCCTTTGTACAACATACTCCGCAAGATCTCGGTCGTCATGATCAGACAACTGGCTTCAGGATTGATTTGCACATCGCCCGTGAGGATGCCGACTGAAGATGATGAGAATGTCTGCTTAAAATCCCGAAATTTCTGATTTGATAGTGCTTTGATAGGGGACGTGTAAATTGCGCTGTATTATATCGATGAGTAGATGAAATGGAAGAAATTCTAGCTAACATCAAGTACCGTGTCATATGCTTCTCTGCGAGAGCGATGGCGTACTCTGCAACGACAGTTTTTCCAGCTGATGTGTGAGCTGCAACAAATACAGAGTCACCCATTTCTAGATGATAGACAGCCTGCTTCTGGAATGTATCAAGCTCGAAGGGGTACTACAGGAATGTGACAATCTACTTCAATGGCGAACGAATTGGCTTATACTCACTTTGTGCGCCATGTCTGGCACAAGTTCGTGGAAGTTTGACAGTGGGGTGTTAACATCGATGACATGAGCCCAGTCGCGTTTCTGTATATTTGCGCGCTTGAGCCGTCGTTGAGGTTTACTCGGCTTCAAATGAGTCGTCTAAGGAAAGAGAAAAGAATCAAATCCGGCTTCTCTCGGCTGGATGGCTCACTGTTGTCGGCAACAACTCGTCGATCTCTGAAAATCCCACAGGCACAGTGTTCCCTTTTTCATCCACATACATCTCTTCGTTGACATACTAGAGGACGATACTGAGCACAGGAGACGCGAATACTCGCGAATACATACCGTGTCATCTTTCGATCTAGATCCCTGAAACTCATCAAGGGCAATCATGTCCTCGTCCTCGATCTCTTCTCCACGAAGGCGCAATCCTCGGCTCAGCCCAGGCGGTACTATTCGGAGCCCTTTGATGGTACTCGGTCCGGCAGAGGATTCGCTAGTCGAGTCGACCAAAGGATCTTCAAGGCCACCTGGCCAGAAGGGCACATAACCGGATTTACCTCGTACGAACGTCTTGCTGGGTGCAGGCGCGCGTTCCAGGGATGTCGAGTTGAGGCCTGTGGATGCTCGCAAGTTGGGTGTCTGAAAAAATATCAGAGAAATAACAGCAGAGGCTACTCGAACTTACTTCGACATAGCCAGTGATCCGCCCACTAAGTCCAGTGCGTACAAATGACAAGGTGGTTGGCGGTGGCGACGGGGTAAAAGTTAACAGCGATGGGGCAGATAGCTTACTTTCCCAATGCCTGGAGGCGCGTCGTTAGAGGCGGATAGGGTACAGACAGAGTACCTCATAGATGCCTCACACTTGATACGATGGCAGCCAATGCTTTGGCAATGTCTCCTGCGGCAGTAGCAGCTTCTCCTCAATCTCCTGATGAACTTCCTCTCGCGTCGGCAGTCCTGAAAGGCGCAGATGTTGTAGAAGGAGCTCAACATCGTCTGGGTTTGGATTAAGGATCTGTTGAATGAGTCTTCTCTGTTTATCGGCGTCCATACTTGCGAGGATGGCGGCACAGCCACGCCTCTCGGGCATCCGGGCAAGGGCCGATCATTCCCGTTCGATCAGATTCCAGTGACATGTTGAAGCATCTTCATCACTCGACGCCCACCAGTTTCAACAATGCAAGGGCTATGGCAGCGCCAATGCGTTCTTTCGCTCCCCCATCATGTCTCTCTGGAATTACACAATAGACGACGCCAGTCCTTACGTGTCCTACAGACCTTATGGTGAGCGCAAACACACTGATTTCGCGTCGATGGAGTAGCTAAGACGAGCAAAGGCGACGGTGCGGCCCCTTCCAGTGGTTGGCAGACGTGGTATACAGGTACAGGATATAATTCCTCCCCAGAACAGATCAGTCGGGGCGATTCCTATCACATCACCTCGAGGAACGCCAGCGTCACTCTCCAATTCGTCGGTGCGTTCCCTGCCTGCGCAATTGTAGGTAGCTCCATGAATCTCTGACATCAATGCGAGAAAAGGGACCGGTGTAGCGTTATTTGGAATCACCAACAGCTCCTTCAGTATCACGATCGATAATGGCGCTCGTACCACCGTCAGCGCCCCAATCACGCCCGGTTCCCCACTCTACACGAACTACAATCTAACAAACAAACCGCATTCTCGTTCGTTTGCTTTCTTCTAGCTCATCTGAATTTGCTCGTTAAATGTAACATCCAGTCACTCTGACTGCTCAGCCGACCTCTACACAGACCCTGGCCTTCGATTTCGCAATCGTGTCCACGCCACTGCATAAAGAGTATGTCAGTTCCTTTATAGCCTTCCATTTCTGATTTTTCCTTGAATCAAGTGAAAGCCCGCCATCACCTCTATTTTATGATAGCTCCAACACGGCCTCCTTGCAGTACTCAGGCGCTTGGACAACTGCAACGCAGGATGGTGTACCAAATGCAACGGTATCAGCGTCCTTCCAGCAAACGACTGAAGTCGGCGCAAGCGTGTCGTTCTCATTTATTGGCGGGACGGCGGTCGCTGTGAAGGGCCTTACTGGTTCGGAGAATGGGCTGTATTCCGTGGTGAGTAGTCTAACTATTTGTGGCCACGAAGGATTGAGTTTAAACTATATCCCTACTTAGTCCCTGGATGGGTCCTCGCGATCATTTAATGCCACCTCGCTGTGGATTATCCCGGACGCTTTATTATTTTTTTCCGCAGGGCTGGATCCAACTGCCACGCACCACCTCAACATAACCAACTTGAGCTCCAAATTGTGCCTGAACTCGATCACCGTTTTCAAGTACGAGCCAAGGAACGGAAAGCCGCCTGAAGGCCCCGACCCATCGTGAGTTGAAAGACTTCGTAAGTGGTAAGTGTTGACGCCTAATTTTATTCCTCCCAGAGGCACGAACTCTGGATCCCAATCTTTTGTCAACCTCGGAATTATCCTCGGTTCCGTTATAGGATGCTTGTTTTTGGTGTTGACGGGCATTTTTATCTGGTGGTATCGTCGACGGTCTGGCCACCGAATGTCCAGTAATTTTGGCGGTCTTTCGAGAAAGTTGACGTTCAGTAGACCCGACCCAAAACCTAAAGTCAACGTGGCGATATCAGCGACTTCACGATCCCCAAATCCCCCGCTGAGCCCGATGCTCGCCACGCTCAACCAGAGGAGCAGCAATTTCACATCTAACGACCGTTCCACGCGCGATTCCTCGTCAGCCTTCAACGGCTCTGACACTCGTTCATCCACCAATTTATTAAACGGCCGACGAAGCATGCCATCGACGATCTCAAGCGATGCTGACCTTTCGCGAATCAGTCAGATGAACTCTGTCGCTAGCTGGGAGAGGAACCACGACCATAATGCAACCTTCACCTCGCACGCCAGTCGCAGTGCATTTGGGTCCGGCCACCGCGCTTATCCCAGCACAGACTCAACGCCAAGCGAAATATCCGCACATCGATCGTTACTCCAGGAGTCCACGCTGGGCGTCCCCAGTGCCTCTAGCTCAGCGGCCGGCAGCTCGAGTCGCCAGGGAAGGACGCTAGCACCTGATTACATCCCCATGTCTTCACGAAAACCTTTGCCCACCATCCCAGTCCCATCATATGACGCCGCTCTGCTCGCTCCCGAACTGATACCCGAAGACGTCAAGGATTTTTCGACCCTGCAGTTCGCCAGGCATCAAGGGCTGGACCCACCGTATCCCGCGCCCCCACAATACGAACAAAGACCATTTTCCTAAGTTTCCCCTTCTCTCTTTGCCACTTTTCTCTGCCATACCCTGTATTTACGGCTGTAAAATCATGTTTCATGGAATGCGCCGCGCATTCACAAACTTGGGAAACAACCTTAGACTGATTTTCTTTCAGGTCCCAAGAATGTCAATGAATGTGCCTACAATACTGCAGTAGATCGCTACTCGACATATGGATGTTATAAAATAAGGGGTCCCAAGAGTAAGTCCTACCCCCCGCCCCCCCTAGATCGCCGCGCAACTCGGGCGTCTGAAAACACACACGCGGCCATTAGAAAACATTACAGACAGTATAAAATAAGATAGCTAGGCATCTAGGTAGGATATACTACGCACGAATCAATAGAGTATTAGGAAATGGCTACCCCAGGGATTACTGAGGGTGCTTTTTGCGCGCATAGATTCGCTTGAGGAGGATAAAATGGGGCGTCTGCGCGTTTTTGAGTTCCATTGTTGCGTTGTGCTGGAGCTCGTCCACCACCGCTTGTGGTACGCCACTGCCGAGGAGAAGGGGCCTCCCTGATTTGAGAAAAGCCTGCACCGGAGGAAATGAGTGCGGTGACGAGGGCTTTCGAGGCAAATGGACCTACGCAGATATCATCGCCCATAATAGTGCCCATGCGCATCTGGAATTCATCACCGCGTGGCCACCGCGAGGTTGGTATCCAGAATTCCTCGTAGACCTGTTGTTCGAATGCTGGGTGATTCGTGACCCATGCCCGGAGATTATCAGCAGCTTCTACGGAACCCCCATGGTTTCTAATGGCGATCTGCGCAAACGCTAGCCAACGGGGCCACCAAGGACCTGCTACCTCGCTGGTGTTTAAACTAATGCGTTGACGGTTTTTGTCGTAGGCGTGAAAGTCCCATTCAACCAGAATAGCAAGGCCACCCGGTCGGACGACATGACTTATCTGGTTAATCAGATTCTGATAGTCTTTAATCTAGTTAATGAAGCAGGTGAGAGAAGGGCTATGAGCCGCGGAAAAATGCAGCCTTACACCGGATGAGATAAGCTGGGCGTGCACAACATTGAAGTCGCCATAAAAATGCTCAAGGCCAAGATTGATGTCGTCCACTTCGCTCCTAAAAGACACCATCGCGATCAGCCACAAGGCGGTACCCGGGGGAGATATTTTCATACCTGCAATTTGGAGGCATTGTACTAACACTGCGATATAGGGTTCAGACTAGAAACGATGAGAAAAGTGCACTTACAGGGATTGCATAGGGACAAGGTCGACTGCGACAGTCTGGGCGTGAGGAAAATCGCGTGCGGTATCAAGAATCCTAGAGTCGTCATCAATGATGTGGCGCGAATGCGTAGGTCGGTAACCTTACCAGTTTCCGCCACCACAGCCAAGATCCAAGCAGGCTTTGGTCTCACCTGGCACGTCATTCGCCATAACTTCCAGCATGGGAGGTGGGTAATTGCCCATGACTTCCATAAACATCTGGTGCTGTTTCTCTGTCGCCAACATGAGTCAAGGAGGTTGCGAGTAGAAGTCTATCCTCACCCAGTCGGTCAAGTTCCTCCTCATCTGCAGGTAACCGGTAGACTTCAGAATAGTTGTTGATGCCGCGTCCAAACTCCTGCTTGAAGGCCTGCGCGCGGATCGAGCTGGTCATGGACCATACTGATGGAGTCGGCGACCCAGACCGCATAGAAACGTCGTACGAGGTATGCGAACTGGCGCTTATACTAGGCGGCGAGCTAAAGGGATAACCCGACGATACAGACACGATATCGCTGTCGTCGACGTCGCTGGAGGCATAAGCATGGTGGCGACGAGAATAGGACATGGCGGCCAGCATTAGTGAGGGGTTTACATTAGAAGACTAGCACTTTTTAAGGACAAGTCCGAACACAAACAGCAACGGCGGAATCGTCCTCCTCGTCCGGACATGTCGCCCGATCTATCTAAGAATCTTGTTCCTGACCGGTCATGTGACCGTTTCTCCAAGGGTTCAGTACATTGCACCGGTTCCGAGTTTTGAACAACTTGAACTTCTGTGAGGACTATAGCCTCAGACCTGCCACTGCACCTTGTTGTATTCACCGTTTCGGGTGCCTCTCTCTCCAGACACATCTCTTATCTGAAACAGCCCTATTTCTGTTTGGGCGTCAATGGACTCTGTGGCACTTACGGGCCAGAACCACCGTGTTCAAGAACGGTCCGCTTGGCTGGAATATTTTGTTCGAACCCGTTCCATCATCCGTGCTAAGTTCTGACGGTAAATCACCTCGGATCTTTTGGGCAGCCCCGACCTCCGATGAGTTATTCCAATTCCTTTCCTTGCTGTGTTCATACGGAGTTAGCTTTCAGGCCTCGGGCGCTTAAACTGCCTTGGAACCACCTGTTTACCGAACCAGCCCCCGTATCCCTATGGCTACTCTACAGTATGTTTTTGGGTCTTGCAAGTACTTTGACGGCTTGTTATGCGCCCGCAGTATTTGCTTCTATGGACGCCGCCAGCCTGGCTACCTTCGGCTTGAACTATGACCACCGAATTGCGTTGGAATTGCGAGTAAAAAATAAGACTTACCACCGCCGAGATAATCATTCGGTGCTTGTCTTGATTCTTAATATCGCTCGGCCTGGACAGGGCGAACACACGGCGATGATACTCATCTCCAGAAATGGAAGGTGGGGTGGCAAGTGCCGCAGTTAGGCTGGTAGTACATATGTCATATTTGATGATATCAGGTGCATTGTGGCCCGCGATGTTTACCGTAAGTACCCCTGCAGGCTGCAAGTTCCTTCATTTTATCAAACGCTATCCGCCGGTATCTTCCATCACCAGTCCTCCGGTGCCGGTGGTTTCAATCGGTCGCATCATAACAACGCGCATCTGCCTAGTGGTAGACGACGAGGAGCAATGTTGAGTCCCCCAATTCAGCATTGCAGCTGGAAGTGACGTCGCGGACACTCGAGCTGAAAAATCAAGTCTGCTAGTCGCGGCAGTGTAGCCTCACGGCGCCACCATGCCATGATCAACGAACTGGCATCTGAAAATTAATTATTACTGATGCAATTTAAACGCCTGCCTCGAAACACTCTTGTTCCTCGTCCGCGTTGACCGCGAAATTCCCAGAAAGCTCGGGAAGAATACGGTATGCATTCTCTTGTCTATCTATGCTCTCAGCATGTACGCCTACAAGTAGCGCCACCTGTCGCCTGAAATTCCAGGCGTTTCTACTGCGCTCAAACTCCAGCCTTTCATTGCGAGAGAATGAACAGCATCGTGGCGGCCCGTCCCATGGAATCTCCTTGGACATGGATTTTCTCGAGCTCTCTCATTGTTGAACATCCGATGTAGGATGTAGGCATGGAGACAATCGATATCAAGCTCAGAGACACATAATCCGTTGAGTCGTGCAGCACAAAATCCACCCTATTATCCAGGCCGTCATACTTATGTACCGCCGATATTGTGATAGATAGTACCCTGCGCCGTTCATGTTATAAAGTAATTGCCTGCAGCCCATGGCTGTCCGAGTTAAGGTTTGCCAAGGGTTGCCGTGAGTGGCCACCACGCAGTGACTGAGTGACGACATCCCCAGATTTCCGATTAGTTCGAAGTTGAAGTTCAAGCTGTGGAAGGCTCTAATCCAAATATATATTATAGGCGGTAGAGTCCGGCCTACATACATCACATCAGAGGCAGTCGCGCGTTGTATACGTTGTGTCGTTCAGAATGTAACTTGAACCTCCCGGCTAAATCTTTAAAAAACCAGCCAACTGTCACGTCTGGCCGAAATCCAACCGTGGTGGGAAGATATGTATTTTGATGCTAATATAGGCATTGCACTTCCTAGAGAGTCTAGGAAGCCTGACGCGGCTGAGCGAAAGTTAACTTGAAAATTCATCACTGATGACGACGATTGCGGCAGCTTAGCGACATACAATGAGCGCTTGTCGAAGAAGCATAGGGCCTGCGATTGGGTGGTGGCAGTAGGGAGCGTAACGATGCTATATGAAGCTAGCGCTTCTTCAAAGCCGCAAACCGTTTAGAGAGCGCGTCGAAGTCGTTCTCTGGCGGTTCTGGGCTGGACGACGACGCTTTCGCCGCTTTCGTAGAGGTGCTGGTATACGGCGGTGGCTTGGCCTGTTCAAGCCTGGATTTCTGTGAATCATCTTTGATAGGCGGATGGTCAGCCTCCTGGGGCTGGGAATCAGGTGATTCAGCCTTCTGAGTTTCTATTTCGTCTACAATGGCTGGCTTCCTTCCGGTATCAGGATCCGACTCCTACGGCGAGGCAGTGGAATGGAGTGGGTCAGTGCCATGCGGGTAATGGATGTCACGGGTGGTATACCCTTCAAACAAACTAACCTTAACCCCGCCTTCTAGGCTATCATCTCCCCCTTCAAACTTTGGAGGTGGGGGCGCCCAGTTAACACTGTAGCCTTTGGCGATCTCGTGGAGGTATGCATCTACGAGCTCTATAGATGGAGTGGAAACATCTAGCTTCCGCATGACCTATGGATTCGCAGCACGATCAATAATGACACGCGACTTCATTCAGTGCTTCACTCGACTTACACGGTCACTGACACAGCAATCACGGTTTTCCATGACGCCAATAGCAAAATCCCGTCCATATTTGTGCATGAGAATGTCGCGTAGAATGTGAAGCTCTATGGGGACGTAAGATGCGTCAAAGGAGATCGGCAAGGCGAGTCGAGCGATTGATAATGACCTTTGATCTCGGTCCGAGGAGCAGCATGTATGACACTGCACACACCCTCCTTGACGCCTGTGGGGGAAAAGGTGGAAATGAATTAGAGGAAATCGGAGAAATACGATCTATTAGCTACCTATGTCAGGCTCTCGAGTGCTGCGGCGTGTCCAGTTGAGAAAGTTCTGGCGATACAGGCTGCCGAGCGACTCACTTCTGATCAAGTAGGCCAAAGCGCGCGAGCAACGTTTCGCAGTACAGTTCCAGAAGCTCAAGCAGTTCCACGTGAATGTCCTCGCTGATTACTAGGGGCGCACTCAGGTTTGGTCACCCTGCTTCATTCGATTAAGGGGCAGAATGACGTGCGTACATGATTCCACCTTTACTCGAGCTGTTTCGACCTTTCCTCGCTCGAGCAGAGTGGCGATATCCCGCCGAGTAGCTTTCGCCTGCGCCTCCTTCTTCTGCTGAAAAGTTCGCAGACGTTGCACGGAGAGCCTGAACAACACAGTAGGCATTGAGGCCGTAGTAATTAACGAAGCTGCGGACGGTCATCTACCGGAGTTGGACCTATGTAACAGTAAGTTGCCATTGAAGCCAGGAGACACGCAGTAATTCACCTTGGCCTTAGGAGCATTCCAAGGTGGCATTGTAGAGAAATCCTTGGACTTCCTGGCCTGTTCGCTGGAGGAGTTGGATGATCATCGCGGCAAATGAGCGTGATGCCGAGGACTTTGTTGTGCAGGGTCATCTAATCATAATAACGGCACGCGAACTCGCATCCGGCAAACAAGACATTGACCGGGACAGCGCTTGGATTTTCGCGACGCGAGCGCCCGCGGCCGCCGGTGTCCCTCCCTTGAGTGTCCCGTTTGGTTTTCTCCACTTCGACAAAAAGTTCCAAAGTATTGCATCCGATGCTACTAACGCGTCAATCCAACAGATATACATAATTAATCCACACAGACGTCGGTCACAAGGGCGTTGCTGCCTCCGATCAACGTTCGGAATCTCCGACGCGAGTCTTCAAGTCTCTGAGTCCGGGACTTGTTTCCTCCATGTGCTCCGACTTTCATGTCTGCCCTGATCCTTGCACTCGTTTTTTTCTCCCTTTCGTCTTCTTCGTCATAATCCATCCGCAATGCGCACGATCTCCTTCCGAGGGCCCTTCGACAGTCCATCATCAAATCGGTCCACTGCTCGATATCCAGCCTCGCCAGGCCCCGCCTCACCGCATCGAGATAAATCGGTCCAGCATGGACATGTACGAAACCTCCCGACCTTGATACAGGAACCTGAACTCTAAATGTCAGGGCACGACCTGACCGTACGATCTAGAAATAAGTAAGTACCACTGATTAGGTACTTACATACGTACCGCAGATATCCGCAAATAACGGTTGACAGGCCAGCTGCAGACAAATATCTGATGCGCTTCATTACACTGGCATTACACCCTACGAAAGGTGCAGGTACAATGTATTCAATACATGTATGATGGAGGACGTGAAAGAGGCTGATAAAATCTAACCAGCCGCGGAGTCCCGGCGAGGGTTCCCCAATATCGCACGACGAGCATCCCAACTGCAAAATCGCTTATGACCACGCGTTGGTGGTGCGCCTCCCGGCATTCCTGCTCCAAACTCTCCACCGACTTCAAATTCTTACAATAAAGCCCAACCGCCGTCGCAAAACTTATTGAGTGCGGTCTGCGACTCAGATGGCGACCTCAATGAAATCTCGGTGCCATCCTAGTCGTATCAGACGTCCTTATGATCGTGAAAGGACATGGTGCGAGGCCTCTGGGTCGTATGTGAGGCAAATGGAGATTTTGGAAGACCGCGCCCACAGGGTCCTTGACAGTGAAGTCGCTTATGTCCGAACAGATGTCGTCTGCCAGAAGGAAGCTAGTACTACCGGTGTTGCTGGTGCAATATAAGCTACAATGAGTCGACTCACATGGGACATTGATATTGGTTGGGAGGGGTGGTTTGAATTTGTATTGAGACTATTTATTAGGTTCATCGTGATGATTCAATTACCGGTAAGGAAGTCCCCACCGTGGTACTCCCATTGTCACTCTGAACATGTGGATAACGTGAACGTTGGGCACTCCAAATTTCTCTCAGAGCGCTGGCTAAGATTCATATATATATACGGCGCGATATGCAAGGTCCTCGACGTCTTGGCGCCTATTCAAGCTCGCTTTTCCCGGAATAATACAGTGAGGTGCAGCGCGGCTGGCGTATAATGACGACCATCTCCCATAAACATTACATGCTATACAAGGCTGTCGTAGGCCGAGAGGGGCAATCTACAACTGGCGATCAAGGTCATAACTTAGAACGGCAAAGCTAAGATAGACCTCGGTGAAAAGCGACCAACATCAGGGTCTGTGACACGTTGTGACCAGGGGTTGATTCAGGGAGGTT
>JABCKV010000006.1:364438-381236 GCA_018282005.1 Asterophora parasitica | reverse complement strand
GAGAAGCGTGCATAGCGACGAAACTGAAGTGCCCGATGTGCAAGACGCGTCAACGAAGGGTGTTCCAGATGCCAGAGTTGTGAGTACCAAGCCGCCGACGCTATCTTAACAGATGATGGAAGTGTGACCATCAGGATGTTGAACGAGAGCTATTCAATTGCGCCGTTCGGTTTGGGCCTGATAACTCCTGCGTTCCAGCGATCATCTCCACTGCGTCTGAGTCTTGCCGCATCATCGTGACCAACCTCCCAGCGAATATATCGGAGCTCGAAGCCATCGAGTTGGTTGAGACTATCGACGGCCTTGAGTTTCGGCATGAAAACATCACGACTATGGATGTCTTCGAGACTGGACTCAACCTCCTCATAAAATTCGTCACGCCACAGGACGCGGTCAAAGCCGTTATCAAGCTGCACGGCCAGACATATGACTCGCGCCCGCTCACGGCACGGCTGGTCACGGAGAGCGTGATGAAACCTCTCGATTGCACAACCGTTAAGATAACCTGGCCTGCCCCCTCCCTCTCCGTCTGGGTCTATTATCCCAGCATCACCATAGCCAAGATGCACGAGAAACGCCTAGAAGGCCACCTCTTCCACGGACGCAAACTCAAAGCTTCTTTCTCCCGCCCCCGCCCTCAGGACAAAAATTTCGCTGTGAAAATCAGCAATCTGCTAGTCGACGCAGACAAGGCAGCGATCGAAGAGTTGTCCCAATCCTCCACAGTCCATCGAAATGCGCCCACGTACGAGGGCTGCCCCTTGGATGCCATTCGCGACACGCTCGCTGCACGGGGCTCCCTAGAGGACTTCCACCGCCTCCCAATCGATTCTCTCCGCCCACGGCACGTGGCCTTTGCGCGCTTCGACGAGGGACTGGACCATGTGCTTGAGGTGCACGGCGTGGCGCAATCTTTCCTCGGGAAGGGTTCCCTCTCGTTGCAGAAGGTGTTCTATGCGAATTACAAGATTTCTGCGCGTAGATACCAAGCCGTGCGTGGAGTCCTCGAGAAGATCCGCGAGACGTGTGGTGCCGACGTGCAGGGAAAGTGCACGATTCGGGTATTAGACGCTGGAGAGCCGGTCGATATTCACTTGGACGCAGACGCAGAGGATGCCGCTACTTTTGCCGCTGTGAACAGCGAGGTACAAGAGGCGCTGCGCGGGCAGGTCATGATGAACGGCGCAGAGGCTCTGTGGTACGAGTATTTCGACCTGCAGAGCAGTGCAAGAACGATAGAGAAGATCAACAAGGACACGTCCTATTTCATCAAGTTGGATTCTCGAAGGCAGTTAATTCGGGTCTTGGGCGACGAGGACAGTCGAGCGCGGGCACAAGGGATCATCGTGAAGCTGCTGAAGAAAGTGAGAGCACTTCGCCACGTCGTTCCCTTGGATCTGCCCGAGCTACGTTTTTTGGTCGACGGTGGGTACGCGACTCTGCAGGAATCGCTTGGGGAACAGAAGGTAACGCTTGACGTGGCCGTTCCAGAGCTAGTTGTGCGCGGTGATGATGCAGATCTGCAAAAAGCCAAAGCCGCACTTGCAGCCGCTGCATCATCGGCGCACAACGACGCTGAACCACATATCCATTCCGTTCCAAGTGGTGGAGGTGACGGCGAATCGGACACGGCTGTGACGTGCCCCATCTGCCGACGCGCTCCCCGGACTCCCATCATGACATGTGGGCATGTCTACTGCATGCCATGTCTTCAACATCTCCTTCATAAATCCGCGGGATTGCACTTTGTGCCCCCGCGGTGCATCGCTTCCTCATCTTTATCCTCGTCCTCCGAGTACATACCCTTGGAATGTGGCGAGCACGACATTCCATACCACATAATCCGGGACTTACTACCCACAGTGGCAAAAGAGGCGCTGCTGCGCAGTGCATTTCTCGCACACGTGCGTGCGCGTCCAGAAGAGTTCTTTTTCTGCCCGACGCCCCACTGTGAGACGGTGTATCGAGGTGTAGCGGACGACAGAAGTAGTGGCCACGGTGGCAGTGGCCAGGAGGTGTACGCGTATAGGTGCCCGACGTGCAGGGCCAAAGTGTGTGCAGGGTGTCAGCAGGAGTATCATGAAGGGGCAGAATGCACGGCAAGCATGGTGAGTCGATGTTCCTAGACAGTAGACTGTGGAGTGTACAGATGGAAGGAAGTCAGTGGAAGGAACTTGAAGTCACGGATTCGTTTATAGCATGCGCTGTAAATTCCATTACATACTATGAATGCGACGTTGTTTACTCGTTCATCTGACAGCGACTTTCCAGTCATTATTATTGACATTTTGGCGAGCTAGGTTGCCTTACGGATGTACACTATGTTCAGCCAAAGTGTGGCGCTCACGCACGTGCGTTACATGCTGCAGAGCCGACGCCGGAGAGTTGACAACACTGTAGTGACCCGCAGCACTCAATTCTCGCACTCACACAAGCCACTCCTTTATACTCGTATTCATTAAGATAATCTTCCAATCTACAGCGGAACGAGGAGGGATAGTCCGAGTCGATAAACCACCACGGTGACCACCAATGCAACATCCACGACAACCGTGATACTCCGGTAATCCAATGCCCTGCGTTCCGTTTATTTGCCACCAGTCGTTCCGAGGCCCATGGCGCTCTTGAACGAGTCGTAGATCCACCACTGGAAGCCAGTGAGCGTACCTATAGGAGTGCCAAGCCGGGTCAGCGTCCGTCCAACCTCGCATCAAAAATCGAACGTGGGCCAAAGACAAGCACCACAAGCAAAAAAAGAGCAGGTAAAGATGCGCACCAATCATGATGACACGGGTGCCGAGACCCTTTGTCGCCAACGACACGATGCCGACCTCGGAAGCGATCTTGCCAGCGCTCTTGCCCTTGTTCTCAGCCTTGCCCAGGAGGGAGACGAGCGAGTCAGCGGGGTGCGAGACGATGGCGCAGACGACACCAGCGAGGTAACCGGAGGCGAAGGTAACGCCGAGCTGGGTGGTCTTGGAGTAGCTGTCCTTGGGCTTGGTGAAGACGTGGGTGTAGAAGAGCTGGACAATCTTCTCGAAGAAGAAGAATTTGGCCATGGTGTAGGGGATCTAGTGGGGCGGTGTGTCAGGTCACGTCTACATCGGAAGAAAAAGACTTGAACGCACTTGACGGGACCACAGGGGAACGAGGGAGCCGAAGGGGTAGCGGGTCTCAAGCTTGGTGCGCTGCATCTCCTTGAGGGCGGCGCCAAAGGCAGTGGGGAAGGTACCGCTGGGGCTGGTCTGGATCTTGACCTTGGTCATCTCGAGGGGGCACAGTGCGATGTCAGCGAAGACCTCGGCGGAGGCGGAACCGGCGAGCCAGATAGCGGGCTTGTACTTGGCGGAGAGCTCCTCTCCAGCGAGGTTGCCGTAGAAGTCCTTGAAGATTTCGTAGAGGCCGTACTTGAACATGCCCTGGGCGGAGTAACCGAGAAGGGTGGGGCCGAAGCCCTTCCAGATACCGTTAGCACCCTCCTCCTTGAGGAGGAGCTTGACGGTGGGGACGAGACCGGAGTATTTGGCGGAGTTGACCTGGAAGTGGGAGTGAGGAAGAGTGGAAGCAGAAAAAGAAAGTTAGGACTGACCTGCATGTTACATTTTGCGACATCCAAAGGAGTGATACCGGCGTGGGTGAAACCGCAGGCAATAGCACCACCGAGCATGCACTTGGCATAGTAGGTGGCATCGTGAGGAACGGGGCCAGCGAGTCTATTGAATACTCATGAGATGAATTCGGTGTTTTTGAGGACTGTAATGCATACCTGGCATCCCACTTGGGAGAGATTTGAGCCATTTTAGCAGGAATAGAGGAAGTCTATAGGTAGTCTAGGCTCGACTGGAGGTGAGTCCAAGAGCTGGGGAGGGAGGAGAAGAGAGAGGTGGTGGTGGTGGTGGTGGTGGACAAGAGCCAGCGGGATTGGCGGAAAGTAAAAGTTTGCAAAGTCCGCGTTGTCCCGGAATCGACCGGACCAATCACGCGCCGAGGAGCCAGGACAGGGCTGCACACGATTGCGATGAGATAAACTAAAAAAGCTGGACGACGGCGAGGGCATTTGAACGACGGCCGCGATGTCGAGCTCATCGTCCATAGCGTCGAGCTCACCACTTCTGGCGTCATTCTGCTGACTAGCCATCGGTCAGCAATTTCGTGACCAACACCTCCGAGGTCTGCACGGGCGTCAAATCTTATAAAGCCGTAACTCCGTCCATACAAACCCACACTCTCTCCGCCATGGCCCCCACCGCCGTCTCCCCCACCCTCCCGGCCCAATCCAAAATCGACATTGCCGCTCTCAAGCGTGCTGTCGCAACATCTTTCGCATTTGACCCCATAGAAGATGCTCTCGCGGCCTTCAAGGCCGGTGAGTTCCTCGTCGTAATGGACGACGAGAATCGCGAGAACGAGGGGGATCTCATCATCGCCGCCACCCACTGTACTACCGAGAAGATGGCATGGATGATCAAGCACACTAGGTGCGTTCGACCTCATCGTCCGTGTGGCATGTGATATTAACACCGCCGCAGTGGGTACATCTGTGTAGCGCTTCCCGGCGAGCGCCTTGAAGAGCTCGATATCCCCATGATGGTGCCCGACAACCAGGAGCGCCATCGAACCGCGTACACCGTCACCGTCGATTACAAGCACGGTGCGTCTGGCGTCTGCATATCTACTCACCGCCTAATTCTTCTCTCCAGGTACCACCACCGGCATCTCCGCCTCTGACCGCTCTGCAACCGTGCGCGCGCTCGCCAACCCCAACACTCGTCCCGAAGACTTTACCCGCCCGGGCCATATGGTTCCTCTACGCGCACGCTCAGGCGGAGTGCTGACACGCACCGGCCACACCGAGAGCGGAGTGGATCTGTGTTTGTTGACTGGTCTAGCACCGGCGGGCGTCCTGTGCGAATTGGTCAATGATGATCTCGAGGGAACGATGGCACGGAGGGATGATTGCAGGGCATTTGCGGATCGGTGGGGGCTCAAGATGATTAGCGTGGAGATGCTGGCTGAGTGGAGGAGGGATCATCCGTTGCCGGCGCAGTTATGAAAGAGGAGGCCCAATGAAAACACTCCAAAGTGTATGTATTATTTCATTTAAGACTTTAATTATAGGGACGGAGAACAAATGACATCATTAGCTTCCATATGAGACTCATTGTCGAATTGTCGTGAGTATAGCGAAGTCTGCTTTAGAACGGAATGTGTGGCGCACCTGCGAATTCAACTCCGCAAACCTCCGCCACGTCGCGCATCGTCGTACCACCACAATACCAGATCTAAGTGTCACCTTTTTACGTCGATGGGGCCGTGCTCCTTGCATCATTCTGTATCGTTGATGTAGTCGCAACCCTATGCCTGAATGATGCACATTCTACAGGAGAGTCGTAATTTACACCCGTGCATGCGCCAAAAATAGGTCTGTTTCACAGGCTGGGGCGTTTAAACACAGATATTACTTGAAGACTTCGAAGAAAGGACTTCGATCCCAGGGATCCCTGAACTGCAGAAGTGCCGAAGGTATCAATTTATTTGTAGTTCCCCAGCCCAAATTTAATTAATGACTGGGTCACAGTGCGGCGCAAATACCTCGGATGGTGACACAGAGGCTAGGCATAACCAGTACTTGAGTTGCACGAATGTCGGTATTTGATTTTTAACAAAATAAGAAGCTAAGGTCTGGCGCAAAAGATTAGTATTACAACAGTTGAACTGGTCTAAATATACGTAACTCATGCATCTACTTTTTGCTGGGGAACCCTCCCGACTGAATGGCCAACCTACGGTGCCGATGCATGAATGTTAGAAAGCGGAGGATGCGGTTGCGTACCTTGACAAGGGTTTCAATGGGCTTCATCGAATTACGGATAAGATCTTCGTCAAATCTGTAAACAATGCTCTTGTAAGCTTCTCTCCAAAAAGAGGAGAAGAGTATACGCACTCGACGACGGCTTTAGAAAACAGTACCACGACCGTGCTTCCACCATACGCGAAATAGCCCAACTCGTCTCCGCGCTCCAGCTTCGTGCCCTTCTTCGCACCTCCCGTCCAACAGACACTCCCAACAAGCAGAGCACCAATCGCCACCACCGCAACAGCGCGTCCCGTTTGTGCGTGCTTAAGATACAAAATGGAGCGCCGGTTTGCCGTGAAGACATCAAAGCCCGGCTCGTTCACTGCTTGTGGGTTAACTGTGTGCGTGTGCGTGCAGTTAGTGGATCTTTTGGGGTTATGCACAAGGATGGCATGGCACGAGAGGAAAGTAGGCACCTGTGTAATACTGCCCTGGAAGGTCCACAGGACCGTTGATGGTCTCACACGCGAGAGGCGCGTGAAAACGGTGGTAGTCCGCCGGCGCGAGGCGGAAGATCGCGAGGGACGCGCCTTCGAAGGTTTCTGCTTCCATAGAGGAGGACGCCACGCCGAGCAGAGCAGGGATCGTGAATTGCCGGCCTTTGATCCTGTTTCACATGTTAGAGTCGGTGGGCGAGGCGGACAATGCGCACCAGAATTTCGTGGCAGAGTCGACGGAGGGGTAAACCGTCAGGCGCGAGTCGGCGGCGCTGCACACGCCGAAAGGGTCTTCTGCATCGGCCACGGCACGCGCGTCAGCCTTCAGTTTGCTAGAAATATACTTCAATATCGCTATCAATGTAGATAAAAGGACTGCTACATACCGCGAAAAGAATTCATTGAAGCACGCGTACTTGCTTAGATCAGGCTCGAGGAGCTCTTCGGTGGTGAGATTGTACGTCTTGACAAACGAAGGGATGGAATGTGCGGACTGGGAGCTGTCGTAGATGCGCCCCTGCCTGATAGACTCTTTACGCAACAGGTCCTCCACCCTGCGAGTACCAAGCACCCTGGCGCGCCCGTAGCCGTAGAACACCAGGTGCATGCCAACACTGCAGCGAACACAGCAATTGAGTGAATCGCCATGACGTCATCGCGATAAGAAACGTACCGGGCGTAGATGGGCATGTGCTCAAACTGCATCTCCTCCGTCTCTCTCACCAATACGAAGTTCCCGATATGGTACGTAGCAGAGAGCTCTTCGAGTCCAGGAACAAGGGAATGAATCCATTCGATGCGAGGGATGCAGTGCATCGGTGTATGGATGTTTTGGCTCACGTCTGGGTGGGTCGCAGAACGGTCGACGAGCGCAGTGAGAGCACTGGAGAGATGGCCTTCGTCTGCATCGGGGAGGTTGTCGGGATGAATCTTCTCGACGGTGGGCGTGGGTTCGGATTTTGGCAATGACGCCTGGAACTTAGTGGAAACGCCGCGACGCGTCGTGCCACGTCGAATCGTCACGCGCATGTCACGTTACACTACGCGTCCACATTGATGAAGTTGTCAGAAGTTCAAGTCTGCGGACTCACGACACACCAGGACGCCATGTGCGTCCAAACGCGTGGATATCTCTCGCATCACTGCTTTGCGCGTTTCGGCCGCAATTTTGACATGTCAGCCCAGTGTCAAAGCGGACCAAACATAGCGCCACGGGCTATGGCTAAGGTAGGCCAGCCACCTGCTTCACCCTTCACTTTTCTTTCCCCACTACCTCCATCATTTCCCGCCTTCCATGGCCCCTTTCCGTCGTCTCCTCCGCTTTTTCTCTGTATAAATCCTCTCTCATCTACTGACTCTGATCTCTTTAGGTTACCTGCGAGCCTGCGGCGAGTCGCACTCGTCGCGCTCGTTGCTGCTAGATGCGATGTTGCTCTTTGCCTCGGGCGATACTCCTGGGTTTTAAACACTCTGCCTGGTCCTTACTCTGCTTTCTCTGGGCCACTCTCACCATACTCCGAGTCGTTGACGTTGGGGGGTCGCCGCCATAAGTCGTCGATCCCGCCTTGGGCTGTAGCACTGGTGCTACTTCAGCCACCTGCTCTGAATCGCGCTCGCCGCCCTTGACGTCTTTCGTCTTCGATGCCCCCCGCGATATCACCTGCACGTCGTCAGCACGTCGTCAGCAACGCTGCCCAGTTCTTACTTTCCGCACTCTGTGGGCTACCGCCATCGTACTCGCCGTCGTTGGGCGCCCCCGCCTTGAGCGATATCACTGGTCTACCGTCGTCACACTCGCCGTCAACTCGTCGTCACCGTCGAACCCGCCTTGAGAGATCTTACTGGGAGTCGCGCTCGCTGTTGTTGGATTCCTCTTCGCGCCGCTGCTGTTGGATGCCACTTGTCTTCGATGCTACTCTTCGCCTTAGGCGATATCACTGGTACGACCTCGGCTTGTTCTTACTTCTGCGCCGCTCTCCGGGCTATTGCGATTGTTCTCGCCGTCGTGGGCGCTCAGCCTTCATCGTCGATCCTCGGGTGACTTGGATATACTGATTCATCGTCGGCTGCCCCGAACTTAGTGCCACTTAAGTTGTCCTCGGATCTCAATTCTCTGCTGCTCTCCGCCTTTGAGGAGACTCTGCCTTGCTCTCACTTCTGCACTCTCTGGGCTACTGTTATCATACCGTTATCATATTCGTCGTCGTTGGGCGTTCCTCATGCTAAGTCGACTCTGCTGCACTCGAGTCGCTTTGGGCAATATCCTTAGCCATCTCTCTCCGACTCAGCATTCGTTCCCTTTAGTCGACTCTTCAACTTTCATGGACCCGGTGCAGCGCTCCTCGCCAATGCGGCTTCTGTTATCTTTGGTTCAATCGCCTTTCGTGGAATCTGGATTCAATTGGCGTCATCGCAAGACGATCTTTACAAAATGGACCCGGCGAAGCGCTTCTCGCCAACGCGGCTTCAACGATGCTTTATCTCGGTGGCCCCTGCGTTGCGCCTCTCCTCCTCGACTGACAGACTCTTTCTCGTGCGGCCGGCATTGCTTACTTCTGCACTCAGCATTCCTCCCAGAATCATCCGTTCCCTTTAGGCGATTCTTCAATCTTAGCCTCCGACTTCGACGGTGAGTAAATCTTCCTCTGAAACACTTCACAGGTGCTTATACTGCTTCTTTTCGTGGTGCACGAGTTCTCACTGCCAATGCCATCGACGGTGTATTCCGCTTCCTTGCATGGGGCGCAGAAGGCTTTCCCATGCCATGAGAACCAGTCGAAAACGGCGAGACTGTCCACATTCGGAAGTATTCTATCGCGGCGCGACTCTGAAGTTTCCGACCCTCTATTCCAAAGTCCATATTTTGTCATCCTTGCAGTGCCATGCCTTCTAGCTCTACGTAGTAGATAGCTTGTTACTGGCTTCAATGAATAACCTTGTCCATCCAGGAACTCCTAAGTTGTCAAAACTCATGCGGAAAGGCTATGCACCGACCGTCGCGCGCGCGATCACGCACCGCAGCTGATCGCTTCAGCCTCTGTATACACCATCTTGCTTCCGACTCACCATTCTGATACCTTGCGGATACCCATACTAGCATTATACCACCATGAGCCTAGACCAAAACCTCTTCACGCTCAACCTTGTACAGCACAAGGACGACCCGCACGTCGTGGATCTCATAGACCCCTCTGGCACAATCCATTACAGAAAACAGCGCGTTCTTAGCCCGGAGTATAAAGCGGAGGTATACGGTGCGTTTCTCTGTCCAGTTGTTGACTTTGGCGCGAGGCTCACTTTTTCCCCCTATAGACCCAATCTCACAGTCCCTACTCATCACCGCGACATCGCCGACTGTGACGGGCAAGGCAAAGACCCTCGAGCTTTACAATCCGACTATCCTCGTCGACCTCAAGTACACTGGCACGCTATCGTTCCGCTGGGGCTTTAAATGGGAGGAGTGAGTACCAAGTTCGAGTCCGATTAATCTCTACTGAATGACTTCTGCATCAATTTACTTCACCTTGCCATCCACCTCGTACTGTGTCGCCCAGGCATGACTTCGAATGGAAGCGCGAGGAATGCTTCATGTTGCGCAAGCCCGATCCGCCCGTGCTCGTTGCCGTCACTAGGGAGCCCGCCGGCCGCCTGAAGACAACCTCTGTACAGATCCTCGACTACAATCTCAACCGGTGCGCCTCTCCACCTCCGTGCCCCAATGAACTTCTGATCACTCACAACTACCAGATTTGACATCAATGACCGCAAAGGCCTCGAGATCGTCATTCTCACTGCCCTCCTAGTCTTCCAGGATGTGAATGAGGGGTACCGCAACCCACAGGAAGCCTCTCCAGCTGGAACTCCTGCCCAAACGCCGGGTGGGACCTCCGCAGCACGCGGGACCTTGCCGTCTTCCTCGACGCCGCCGCGTCCGCCACCAAAGCCCGCACCGAAGACGGGCGTCGATAGGATCGCGGAGATGCAAGCAGAGAAAGGGGAATACAACGAAATTTCGGTGGAAGAGGAGGGGAAGGTGAACGACTATGCCGAATACTGCGCTCGTTTACTTGGGGTGAGTTTCTCCTTCCAACCTTCTGGCTCTTGCTTATTGATGTCTGATATCCACAGGACGATGCGATGCTATTTGTGACGCTTAGATCGGCGGCGGCGGAGCAGGTGCCCAAGGTTCTTCAGGTCGTGGAGCAGACGAAACGAATAAGGCATAAAGCAGGTTCGTTAGTATTTTCTCCTCGTCTCCTCGGTGCGTGCTAAAACTGCAGTCTACTAAGGTCTGTCCGAGGGAGCCGAGCTGCACCAGTATGTGCTGTATGACACGGGCGAGAAGCAGAGGAGCCAGGGACCACGTCGAATCAATCTCGATGACAATGCCAAACCGTCGAAGAGTTCGTATTCGCCCCCGACCAGTTTGACTGTTCATTTGAGCAAAATCGACATGCCCGAGCTGCAGCCCAAGGCGACAACGGCACCGGATAGACACGGACATGCAAATACGAAGGACGCTGACCATGGGAAGGATCCCAAGAAGAAAGAAATCAAGAAGGAGGACAAGAAGGGTTGGTGGACGTGATTTTCCACTCCGCTTCCCAAAATCTAATATGCCCGTCGCGCCTTCCTCCTTCTCATTGCACACCACCTCAGGCTCCAATACTCCTACACCTTCCTCCGACCCACGCCCAGGTAAACTGGGCAAACATCACCCACCCGCGTCCCCGACCTCATCCCAACCCAAGCCTGCTGGCCCGCCCTCACACTATACACCCCAGCCTCCACCACCGTCCATGGCATTTCCTACACCGCAAGTCCCTCCTTCCCTCGGATCGCTCAACGCGGACTGGAACCGGCCCCAGCGCAACTCCTTCCACGCTGGCGCGAATTCGAGCGCTAATGCACACGCGCCGTATGGCTCCAGCGCGTACGCTCCACCTCCGCCTACCCACCCCCACTCCAAACCATCCAACTCTGGTAGCGGCTACTCCACTACATACCCCACGTACCGCACACCCGCGCGGGCTCCTTCCCCAAGCTCGCAAGCGCAGTGGCAACCCCCCCTGGGCCCCCCGCCTGCGATCCCGCCTCGTCCTCCTGCGCAGGCCGGCGAAAGTGCGCCGACACAGAAACCTACCTCGACTTCGATTGTGGGGGGACTGTTCGATAGCTTTCGCAGGCGGTGATCGGCGACCGAGGGCTCATCGAGATGTCTGGAGTGGGCCATAATGCAGATGGTCGGTCGTGCCTATGTGTTGCAGAAGTAACTCGCGAGATGTAGCTTGGACTTACTACCTTGCACGTGTGAGTGCTGCCGACGGGACGCTCGAGAGCGCCGGCTGAGCGCTTGAACGCTTGTGCGCGTCGTGGCGGATCGCCAAGCTTCCACACAGTGAAGATTTTCCGCAACATGTTCTTTCTGCTCAAGACCTTTGGATCGATGCTTTCATTTGAACTGGGACCTGAAGTGGACCGCAAGGAAAGCTGGATATTTGTTGTGGGCTGACCGCAAGCTCGGCGGTCGTTCGTCGCCGTGTAGGCTAAGGCAGTGGATGCGATGAAGCGATATTTCAGATGCTTTATTTTTGAGGAAGGCCTGATATGTTTGAGACCTACATAGGATCACAGCATGTATGATACCATTATCAGCGCAATTGCCTATGCCTAATTTCAGATAGAATAGAAAGGGTTGGAATATTCAAGATCTCCGCTCTTTGTTCTTCTCCAAATCCCAATATGGACTCCATCAAGCGCCATGCTGCCTCATGCTGCAACAAGCTGGACAGTTTATCAACTTACAGGTTATACGACGATTCGCTTCGCATAAAGCCTGGGCTGTGCAGTTGAAGCCCTCTCCTCCTTCTATTTCTTCTTGTGAAGAGGCGAGCAGGGAGGACGCTCATGCCCCTTATTATCCATCCCTCAAGCTGCTGTGACGTCTGTTTGGAGCCACTCACTTACGACGAGCCCCGACCACCTTATGCAATACCCTGCGGGCATATCTTCTGTCAAGAGTGCGCTCGTTCTCTCGTCGACTGTCGATGGCCATTGACTTGTGCCACAGATGTCTCCACTTGATGCACCCGAGCATCTGCCCGCTGTGTCGCAAAGCGTTCCTCCCCAACCGTTCGAAGAAGCTGATTACTGGCGAGCTCGAGACAGAGGACGCTGAAAAGAAGGCGCTAGACTTGTTACAGAAGCTCGTTGTATCATGGGACCGAAACACAACGGAGGACGAACGGATCTCATTGGCTACGGACGTGGATCTGTGGCTAGGCGCCGGAAATGAGGTGAGTGACTTGCCATGCACACCCACTCTTCATTGAGCTCGAACGCCTACCCAGCATCAGCCATTGGCAAAAGCGCACGAAGTAATACGAGCATACCACTCTCTCAAAGCCGAGCGACATGACAACCACCGCTCGATCATACGACTACAACAAAAAATCGAGCGGCGAGAGCTTGCTCAGCTGGCGGAGAAGGATCAAATGGAAGCAGTCCAGGAGAGCCTTTTGTCACAAATTCAGGAATTGGAATCGTACGTCGCGGAAACCACACTCCGATCTTTCTGATACTGACGACAATCTTTCCACTGTGCAGGAAAGTGAGTAGTGACTTGTTGCTTCACCCGGGTTTGATAAATCGATCTACAGATCCTCCGCCACGAAGGTGAACGCGAAGCGTATCGTAGAGGCGCCAGCACGAGCGCACTGCGAAACAATCCTCTACCTATGCCACCGCAACCCGCGAAATATGACATTTCTACCAGCCATACCAATGGAAGCCTCTTTAACGGAAGTTCCTATACGTTGGCCTTGTACGAGGACGCCCCTGCCTCTCAAACCTCGAGTTTTTCGAGTGATCGGAATGGGAAATCCACAGCGACCCCGACCATACCATCGGCGTCTTCTTCATCAAGGACGCGTGGACGGAACAACGAGTCTGGAGGACCAACGCACACAATTATACCCGGCGCGTCCCCAAATCAACGATTCGTGCCACGCAGCGTGTTAGATGATCCGCCCCCATGGATTTCAGACAGCAATGGCGACGGCCTCGATGCCTCCGCCACAGTCAACCCATACGCGATGGTTGGCGACTACATGAATGAATTCGTGGAAGGATACGTGGAGGGTTATCAACTGGGCACTGGTCTTCAACCATCTGCTACTACCCCTGCCTTTTCTTCCCGCCGATCCCGTGCATCGCGATCTTCAACAGGGCCTTCCCCAGCCCCACTGCACTCGCCCATACTGGATACTCCCACACGGCCTCGTGGATCTTCAAGGCCGTCTGGTTCCCGCACATTAACGCTCGGAGATTTTATGCGACCAGCTCAAGCTGGACATGATGCAACTTCTGGCTCTCGACATGGACCATCCGGGAGACGCCGACCCAGCCAGCTGGAGGAGCTTCTCTCCGATGACATTTCATTCACTGTTCCCTCCCCTTCTGCAGCTGTGCAGGCGGGCTTGTCATCCAGCTCGTCGGCACCAGTATCTGCGTCCAGCTCGTCCACACCAGTATCTGCCCCACCACAACCCTCTTCCTTCAACACGAGGGCGCCTCAAGCTCCTCGCCCCTCGAACGATAGGGCTTCAAACTCCCGAAGCCGGCCTCAGCGGCGGCTGAGTGACATGACCAACATTGCAACGACATGGCAACCACCACTCGAAGGCCAGCCGCAGGCCACCTCCCCGTCAGTGTCGAGCCTTCGCCGCCGATCAGCCTTCACTGCCACCATGCCACAAACTGTGTTCATTGACCACTCGACGCCCACTTCCATCGCGAGCGAAATAGACAGTCTCGCGGAGGTCGTGATGCCCGCATCGGTACCGCAGACCCCCACGGGGAGCATCTCGTCATGGGGAACCGTCAATACCGCGAATCCGGCGCCCCCAGAGACTCAGCC
Source organism: Asterophora parasitica (assembly GCA_018282005.1). NCBI lineage: Eukaryota > Fungi > Basidiomycota > Agaricomycetes > Agaricales > Lyophyllaceae > Asterophora > Asterophora parasitica. The sequence continues at coordinate 367,024 of JABCKV010000006.1, read as the reverse complement.
CATGCGGGATAGCGCACACTTCATTCCGACGAGCAACATTATCAGTGTGCGCGATCTGCGTTTGCGTTCGTTTGAGGACGTGTACGAGGGGGACAACGAGTCGATACTTTCTGACTTTACTCTTGATGATGGACACGACGACGAGGTCGTTCATGTGCATCCCCACGACGGCGCGTTCACCGAAACTCCACGAAGTGTAATGCGTACGGTACCTTCCTCCGAGCCTGTAGCCCCTGCACGCCCGCCATCCCAGACTTTTGCTCTTGAACATGTAGACGCACATCAGGAGCCCGCGCCCCCGCCAGGGGCGCCTGAAACATTCTACCGCCCGGAATTGGTGTCCACCCCCGCCGCCTCTGTGAGCTCGCGCCACTCGCATGCCAGCTCGACTTACTTTTTCTTGCGATACCGCGCCTCCCGGCCCCGCCAGTTGGAGTCCACGTCCACCGCTCTTTCACCGTCAACTCCGTCATCTATAACGAACCGTTTGACAGGAGGGTGGCCCACAGAAGAGAGCCCTTCGGCAATGCCCCCGAATGCGCTTGGACTGTTGGAGAGAAGTTATCTGCTGCCCGAGGAGCCAGAGATCTCTGCACCGAGGCCCACGCCCACGATGGCAACCCGGCGGTTCTTGGCCACATTCAACGAGACCTCGCCTGACAGCCCTTAGACCCCCCGGACAAAGTTGTCTCGCTCTCTATTGTATCTCTCTTCCTGTCCACTTGGTCTGATGCTTCTTTCCCATTGACTGTGATGCATATGTATATTTTCTAGATCCCCCGCTATCTATGTATAGTTTACACGTCCACGCAAATTCTGACATTCATGTATCCTGTATGACGTTCTCAATGGATGGATCCCAGCCTTTTCCTCTCAACGAAGCTGGAGGCTTGAGGTGCGTACATGTATTTCGAGAGCCAACGTCACCCCACAGCTCGAACTCCAATTTCCTTGCACAGTGACATTTTCCGAGTAGCCCGAACCATACCATCATCCAACGACAGGCACAACGTTCTCTGCAGATTTACTGCCAAGGGGGCCAGTGCCACAGTCTATGGCATACGAGTTGCGATTAATATTGCGCCGTTACGCCTCAAGTACAATGGTGGCAAACACTTGCGCGCCTTGCGTGGCCACCACAAGCTTGACGTCATGCAGGAGCGACCCCTCATGCATCATGGCGTGCTGTTCATCACTGCACCTGTGCCCTTCCGACGCTATGGTTTTACATGACATCTCCAAAACTCCACCGCACCGAATGCCTACACCTATTTCCGGGGATCCCTCCAAACTTGATACATACATAAATGAATGAATTTTGATTATCTGTCTGACCCTGAGGCTGACTTCCAAACCAAAGCATCACCTCAGTTTCTTCACCTATCTCTCATCACGTCCACCAATCACAATCACGTGACTGTCGGTCTATATCGATGCCGACCGTGTCGCGAGAGGAATCCGCCGTCTGGGGATGCATCAATTGTGGGACTCAGTTCCTGACCAACTTGCACATCGATATTGCGGGAGATGTTAACGTTGCTATCTATGTCCTATGTACGCCATTTGGATATATGTGCTGAAAACTGAGAACAATGCTACAATACGGCGCGATGTTCCCCGGCGCCGCTATGTGCTTGCGCAATGCGCTCACCACAATCGTCCCGGTGCGAATATTGTCCCAGATCTGGCAGCTGAGGGATTTGTGGCCGCCGGTATTCGTATTCGGGTGAGCTCCCCTCAGGCTATAGCTATGGGTTGTGCTTGCGTAGATTCCAGCGTGAAGTACTTAGGATGATGTGCATCACCATGTGCAGTGGAAATGTCGATTTCATGGTCATCGTCTATGACTCGTTCAGAATCCTAAAAATCAAATCGTTAACCTTCCACAGTCCACACACACGCCTTTGCGCGGAAGGCGGCCAAATGCGGTATGCGCCATTCCAAATTCGTTATCAAGCATGTGCGTATTTGCAATTGGCAATTCCACCACTACCCGACGTCGTAAAAATAGCATCGCAGCCCATAGTCTAGCAGTGGAAATAGCATATGCATGTATGCAATTTTTTTTAACTTTCATGATCATCATACTTACATAGAGTATACCATACGAATTATTGAGCGACGACCACGGACCATGCATCATCGTCTTATTCAATTCGAGAATCAGTGGAGTCGTCAATGGGAGTCACACAGTCCGTTCGGATCCGTTTCTTGTGATTGTCTGCTCGGGCTGGCCGGCAGTGGAAATGGAGTTTGCAGTGATGTCCGAAACGATGGAGGGGGAGAGCAAGCTTCACGTCGACGCGTCGGCCCCCTACGCCACCACAGTATGCATGCATGTATGTGACTATGTAGTGATGAGCGGTCGTTTTAGATGCTCTCTTCAAGTTCAATCAGTGTGGAAACTCGGACGTAGAGAGTCTTCTTCGCCGACTCGATCGTCGACTCTTCGCCTGTCGATTCGAAAAAGAGGCGAAAAAAATTGATGACAAAGAGCTAGCGTTTGTGCGTTGCGCCACACAAGTTGGCTTTCTGAATCCAACGTAAGCTTGACGCACGATCGACTCGTGACGTCACACATAATAC